>JAWQFJ010025026.1:0-20487 GCA_034096865.1 Theodoxus fluviatilis
AGTGTCACCTGCTGCAGTTACCCGGCGTGAGGATGAACTGGTGAAGCTGATTTAGCCCAACGCAATCAGACAGGCCAATCAGTCAATAGCGATGGCTCTGTCTGGGTCTTGGCTAAGAAGAATGCATCAGCGTGGGATTCGACTTTAATAAGCAATACTCTTTGCTGGGTAGAGCAACTTCCGGTCTCCCATTTCGTTCTATGTGCTTCGTGGCGAAATCGTTTCCTCATTTAGATACATTTCCTGCGAAGTTTTCGGTGCCGTCTAGACGATTCATATCCCGCGTCACAAGAGCCAAACTGGAAGTTTCAGAAAGTCGTTGGAAAAGGCGTTTTGATGACGCAATCTTCTCTTGTCTGAGGGTACACGCAATCTAATCTTGAAAGAGTAACTTTTCTGCGGGTAGACAGAGCATTCCCCAACACAAAACATGATTGCTTCAATGAAGGATGGAGGGATGGAATTTTACGGCCTATCAGCCTTTGTAGGCTATGTAAGGCACGAAAATCACTTTAATAGTTAAGGGTAAACACAAAGCGAGTCGCGATGTCCATAGTTATTCGCCTCTTACGAATCGCGTAGAGAGACGTGGTGGGTATTTTCTGACCCCCATCTCGTAGCGAGCTGCTTCAATGAAAATAATGTTTGTCTGCAGAAGAAACACTCATAAGATCCGAAAACGACATTGTTCGCACTGATGACTTCTCTTCCACTTACCCGCTCTCTCGCCCACCCACTCGCCCTCTCGCCCTCTCGCCCACCCACTCGCTCCCTCGCCCACCCACTCGCCCTCTCGCCCACCCACTCGCTCTCTCGTCCACCCACTCGCCCTCTCGCTCACCCACTCGCCCACTCGCTCTCTCGCCCACTCGCCCAATCGCTCTCTCGCCCACTCGCTCTCTCGCCCACTCGCTCTCTCGCCCACTCGCTCTCTCGCCCACTTGCCCACTCGCTCTCTCGCCCACTTGCCCACTCGCTCTCTCGTCCACTCGCTCTCTCGCCCACTTGCCCACTCGCTTTCTCGCCCACTTGCCCACTCGCTCTCTCGCCCACTTGCCCACTCGCTCTCTCGCCCACTTGCCCACTCGCTCTCTCGCCCACTTGCCCACTCGCTCTCTCGCCCACTCACCCTCTCGCCCACCCACTCGCTCTCTCGCAAACTCGCCCACCCACTCGCTCTCTCGCCCACTTGCCCACTCGCTCTCTCGCCCACTCGCTCTCTCGCCAACTCGCTCTCTCGCCCACTCGCTCTCTCGCCCACTTGCCCACTCGCTCTCTCGCCCACTTGCCCACTCGCTCTCTCGTCCACTCGCTCTCTCGCCCACTCGCTCTCTCGCCCACTTGCCCACTCGCTCTCTCGCCCACTTGCCCACTCGCTCTCTCGCCCACTCGCTCTCTCGCCCACTTGCCCTCTCGCTCTCTCGCCCACTCGCTCTCTCGCACACTCGCTCTCTCGCCCACTTGCCCACTCGCTCTCTCGCCCACTCACCCACTCACTCTCTCGCCCACCAACTCTCGCAAACTCGCCCACCCACTCGTTCTCTCGCCCACTTGCCCACTCGCTCTCTCACCCACTTGCCCACTCGTTCTCTCGCCCACTCACCCACTCACTCTCTCGCCCACCCACTCGCTCTCTCGCCCACCCACTCGCTTTCTCGCCCACCCACTTGCTCTCTCGCAAACTCGCCCACCCACTCGCTCTCTCGCAAACTCGCCCACCCACTCGCTCGCTCGCCCGCTCACCCACTCGCTCTCTCGCCGGCCCACTAACTCGCTCTCTCGCCCGCCCACCCACTCGCTCTCTCCCTCGCCCGCCCACCCACTCGCTCTCTCGCCCGCCCACCCACTCGCTCTCTCGCCCACTCACTCGCTCTCTCCCTCGCCCGCCCACCCACTCGCTCTCTCGCCCACCCACTCGCTCTCTCGCAAACTCGCCCACCCACTCGCTCTCTCGCCCGCCCATTGTTACGAACGGGGCTCTTTATCTCCCATTCAAGAGAGATAGGTCTAGGGGTTTGTCTTACCGTTCCATAACATTCTCTTTCATTCCATGCAATGCAAGTGAACAAGACCATACAGAGGAGAAAGGGTGGATTGAACTTTAAAGATGACTTTTAATAATGCAGGTGAAATGATAATTCTTAATGTAACTAATTTAAGGTATCAAAATGTAAGGTTTAGCCAGCCAGCCTTTGTGATACAACTTATCTGATTGCGTCAGCCTCTGCTGACTGCCGTTGAATGAAGTGTCTTTCTGATAGGGGTGAAGACGGTGTGGATCATTAGTTGGGTGATTTAGAGCCGGGTCAGGGCTCGTTGAAGCGTGAAGCTGGTGGAAGGGAGGGTTCCATCTTTCGTCTCCCCTCCTAGGTGAAACGTGGAGTAGGTCGGGCTTGGCGTGGTCCGTTGCCTCGTCATGGCGATTGGCGTGGGGGCGGGCGTTGAGGCTTGAACCGTGGGCAGGCGGGGGTCGGGGCTAATCAGGCATTGCTGCCTGATGCTCTCTCGGCTGGGCGGCGGATTCGCATTCCGTCCCCTCTGGTTGACCTCTAGCGCTTTCCGTCGCACGGTCAGGTGCGGCGGGCAGGTGTGGCGCGAGGAGTTGGCAGGAAGAGAGAGAGGGAGAGGGTCGGGGAGGGTTTTATAGATGCACTCAGTGTCCGGTGCTGACCAATCGCGCTCCAGACGCCATCTTGCCCTCATCACGAGACCCCGGTCATGGGACCTTGTTTACAAGCCGGATTCTTTTGTCTCCTCTGGTCACGAGATGTGGATGACGCGACCTGCATCAGAGGCCGGCGTCACGAGACTGGGCTCCTTTGTCTACACACACTGACCAGTCCTATTTTTGGCACAGGCACGACGCAGTAGAAACGTTCAAATCTCCTTTGTCCTTTTCAAAATCCCACCCTGACACAATTTCCTAATTGCTGGCTGGGTTATCTAAAGCTAGGTTTGAGAACTGGCTGGCTCATATACTTATTCATACAACTAACTTACAACAAAATCTCTCCATTCATCACACCACCCACTCGCTCTCTCGCCCGCCCACCCACTCGCTCTCTCGCCCGCCCACCCACTCGCTCTCTCGCCCGCCCACCCACTCGCTCTCTCGCCCGCCCACCCACTCGCTCTCTCGCCCGCCCACCCACTCGCTCTCTCGCTCGCTCGCCCACCCACTCGCTCTCTCGCTCGCTCGCCCACCCACTCGCTCTCTCGCCCGCCCACCCACTCGCTCTCTCGCCCGCCCACTCACTCGCTCTCTCGCCCGCCCACCCACTCGCTCTCTCGCCCGCCCACCCACTCGCTCTCTCGCTCGCTCGCCCACCCACTCGCTCTCTCGCCCGCCCACCCACTCGCTCTCTCGCCCGCCCACCCACTCGCTCTCTCGCCCGCCCACTCACTCGCTCTCTCGCCCGCCCACCCACTCGCTCTCTCGCCCGCCCACCCACTCGCTCTCTCGCTCGCTCGCCCACCCACTCGCTCTCTCGCCCGCCCACCCACTCGCTCTCTCGCCCGCCCACTCACTCGCTCTCTCGCCCGCCCACCCACTCGCTCTCTCGCCCGCCCACCCACTCGCTCTCTCGCCAGCCCACTAACTCGCTCTTGCCCGCCCACCCACTCGCTCTCTCGCCCGCCCACCCACTCGCTCTCTCGCCAGCCCACTAACTCGCTCTTGCCCGCCCACCCACTCGCTCTCTCGCCAGCCCACTAACTCGCTCTTGCCCGCCCACCCACTCGCTCTCTCCCTTGCTCGCCCACCCACTCGCTCTCTCCCTCGCTCGCCCACCCACTCGCTCTCTCGCTCGCTCGCCCACCCACTCGCTCTCTCGCTCGCTCGCCCATCCACTCGCTCTCTCGCTCACCCACTCGCTCTCTCGCCCACCCACTCGCTCTCTCGCCCACCCGCACGCTCTCTCGCCCACCCACTCACTCGCTCTCTCGCCCATCCACTCGCTCTCTCGCCCACTCACCCTCTCGCCCACTCACCCTCTCGCCCACTCACCCTCTCGCCCACTCGCCCTCTCGCCCTCTCTCCCACCCACTCTCATCCATTCACTTTCTCACCCACCCACCCACCCATTGACTCATTCACTTACCCACCCACTCACTCTCTCACCCACTTATTCTCTCACCCACTCATTCACTCTCTCTGTCGTTCACTCACTCACTCATCCAAACACTTATTCGATCATCCACTCACTCACTCTCTCTCTTTCAGCCACATTCACTCACACACACGCTCACACACGCGCACACGCTCACGATCACGCGCACGCGCCTGCTCACGCTCACGCGCACGCTCACGCGCACGCTCACACACACACACACGCTCACACGCACGCACGCACGCACGCACGCACGCACACTCATTGACTCTCTCTCCTCTCTCTCTCTCTCTCTCTCTCTCTCTCTCTCTCTCTCTCTCTCTCTCTCTCTCCCCTCTCTCTCTCTCTCTCTCTCTCTCTCTCCCCTCTCTCTCTCTCTCTCTCTCTCTCTCTCTCCTGCATTGTACGATTTGAGAGAACGCTATATTCTGAAATTAATAGTCGTAAATTGCGACAAACCAACCGAATCCATCATGTCATCAAAGCAAAAGTATGTCATACGACCGACAAGCATTTATTTGTATAAAGCACTTATGCACAGAAGGGAAGCGATAGATTTGCCTGAACATGATCGTTTCTATATGGAGTAGATTGCAATGTAACCTGCCGAAGGAGAGAGTATCATTATATCTTTTGATTGAGTAGATTTCATGGTACACTGTATCATTTGAAAAGGGCCGGAGGCCTGATCAATAAACCATTCGTTCGTTCGTTTATTCTCTCTCTCTCTCTTTCTCTCTCTCTATCTCTCTCTCTCTGGGTTGCATTTCAAAGACTGCCCGAGCTAGACATTTCTTCTCAGTTCTTCCCATGCTTCAACACGGGAGCAGCTGAAATAAGCTTCTGAGTGCAAGAAAACACGGCACAAAAGGACATCATTAAATAAACAAACCAAAAATCTTCCTCTTGTGTAAGTTTTCAAAGAGACCTATTTTCCAGCGTTTCCCACTGACGTGAAAGCGAGACTAGGGTCAAGAACAAAGTACAGACGAATGTTTTGTCAATGCGGCTGGTAAAATAGGCTAATCCAGACAGGAAACTGATACGAAGAAAGGAAACCACGGACAGCCGAAAAAATCTGCATCCCATTAATAACAAAGCGTATACTGTATTAATTAAAAATACGGAAATTAAATATTACATTCCACTGGCAGTGGATATTGGTTATGTACAACATAAACTTTCCATTGCAAAACAAAAAAGTTACCAACACGGAGTGATATAAATTGAACAAGGGTAAGTGATGGAGGTCATACTGCAGTTCTGAAATTGATGGTGTTATGGCAGTTTGTACAGATGTCGATAGTATTTGTCTTTGTGTGATTTTGGAGGACCTTCACGCAGGCATGAGCTTCCCTCCATCAAGATGTGCTACATATCTTGGAGTGAAGAAAGATGAACACAGTTTCCATAATGCCACATGTCAGTAGAAAGGTCTCGTCCTCCTATTGACTTCTCTGGCGTATCTCCAGCATCAGGCGATTCCTCACAGAAAAGGCAGCAGCAATTCTTGTGCCGACTCTGATAATGTATTTGGACTATTGCAACAGCTTGCTACGGGGTGAAACTAGGAGTCAGCTTTAAAAACTTAAACAGGTCCAGATCATTGCAGGACGGGTGGTTAAACGTCCGCCCAACCGTTCTCATTTGTCACCCATTCTTGGTGACCTCCACTATCTTCCCATTCACCATCGAATTATATACAAAATACTGTGCCACGTATACAATTGTGTCACTGGAGCAGCCCCATGGTATCTGACTCGGGAATGATGTGCCTGAGAGAGATATCAGATCGTCGTCACGGTCATTTCTACAAGTTCCACGCTGCAACACAAGGAAGTCCACAGAGAGAGCATTTTCAAAGGCATGACCAAAGCTGTGGAATGGCCTTCCAGGGAAGCTCCAAAAATCTTCGTTGCTTCAGACCTTTAATACCTGCCCGAAGACCCATTTATTCCAACTGCCTGTCGAGCGCCTCGAGCATGCCCATGGGCGTGAAATTGACGCTAATAAAGAGCCAATACATACACGTGCATATATACATTTACACTCGCACGTGATTACTCATGGACTCGTCCCACGCATGCGCACACTACTGCACTTATACGCAAACGTGCACTGGTGCTCAAATGTGTGTCGATCAACAGATGGCAAAAAAACCTCTAGGGAAGACTGAATGAGTCCTATCGAAGACCGATGAAGTCCAGTACACAGAAATCATTTCGCACCAAAGAATCCAATATGCATGAGTTTCAGTGAATATTCATATAACGCAGAACCCGGTCGCTTTAGCTATCGTCTCATGAAATTAAGCATGCATCGCATGTGGACCATCTGTCAATATTCGACGAAGATTAAGGTGGCGCCTGAATGGGTCTTATTTTCCCCTGCAGAAGAGAGTTGTGATTGGGGTTTGGGGGGCTGGAGTCGGGGGTAGAAATGGGTCGGGGATGGGGGTGGAATGAGAGGAAGACTGACGAATAACTCAATGATAGATGATGTCATGCAGACTATGGGTGACGTCATTTGTTGAGCGGCTTCTACATATATTTAACGCTTAATTAGAAGAACTTCTGGTAGAAAATGGTTTTTTTTGGGTTGGAGATGGGATGTGGCGACTAGTTTATTGTTGCGCGTACACTGGTCTCGATCCTCCTGCACGATTTGAAAGTATGGTAGGATCTGAACGATCTGAACGATCTGAACCTCTCCCATGCCTCCCCACCCCCACCCTTGGTATCCTCTCTGCTTGGGGTCGCCCTTGCCCTAACAACTGGACAGGCCCCAAAGACTACAGCCAGGGGTTCCAGCTGATGAATGGCATCGAGCGGCTTCGGCCGTACATTGCACTTGTGCACCAGTGAACATCCAGTTCCGAGTGACTGTGAAAATCGAAGAAGCAGAAAACCGCATGTTCTCCATGTCTTTACTTGGAGCAGTCGTCTCAAAGTCCGAAATCCCTGATGGCCATGACAAAAATCAAATGGCATCGGTGAAACAACAGCTTCATACCACAAATGCTAAAAAGACCATTAACATGTTTTCGAACCTTGGTCAAAACACTGCAGCGTGACCATTTCGAACAGAAATGTCCCAATGACGTTGGGCGTCAATAGAAATTCTCCCCTGAGGTTTTTAAATGATGCCTTGTGTTGAACAGACTCATTATGTCCAAAGGATGACTAACGCTTTTTCAAGACGAGAACAAAATGGCCTACAATGTCTTTGGGGTGGTGGGTGGGGGGCCCAATTATTTTTAAATCTGTTGCATTAAAACATTTTCAATTTTTGCGCGGCTAAAAGCATTTCCGATACAGCTCACAGTTTCATCCTTGACGATGTCCTCGGGCAGTCAACCACTAGCCATCAAAGGCCACTGGAAACGGAAAGAACCCACGATGGAAAAAACGTACAACACAGAACATCAGGCATCTTCACGCGTGAGAGTTACGTGACATTTCGTCCGCCGCCTCCTCGATACATCTTCATAAAAAAGGTGCTCTACGGAGAACTCCTGCAGGCCAAGCGATCCCTTGGCGGACAAAAGAAAATGTACAAGGACACCCTAAAAGCCTCTTTGAAGAACTGCTGCAAAGATCCTGACAGTTGGGAGAGGGTTGCTTCAGATCGCTCTGCCTGGCGCAGTAGAGTCCATGCTGGTGTAGCAGCTTTTGAACAGAGAAGATCGAGTGATGCTGCTGTGAAGCAAGCCACCAGGAAATCCAGAGCCAGCAGTTCGTCTTCCCCTGGTCAGCCACCGGCATTTCCCTGTCCACACTGCAACAGACTCTTTCGGGCCCGGATTGGTCTCACAACCTGATGAAATGATGACATCTCTGGCCCTCATCTATCCCGATGGACGAACATCAAACATCTTCAAAAACCGAATCAAACAAATGGCATCTGCTGATGACATATTGATCTTGCATCCACATTAAGGACGCTCGCTTTAGCCGATAAATGAGCAAGCTGCCGCTTTCCTACGGAGCTAAAATAAGATAATCCTGATTCAGTAATTTCAGCTCCATCTGGACAAGGATAAAGAACTCACCGGCAACTCTTAAAGAGCCTTCGAAGAGCGTGCTAAATCCAGGAGCTTAGAGTATAAAATGCCAAGTACATGTAGATACAAAATATAACATGGTAGCAGAAATCAGTACTGGTGAAAAATCTTGATAGCTCCGTGTTAAAGCAGACCCGGTTATAACGATGAATACCACACCCTCGGAGAAGCGGCTGGAAGAGCGGGATTTCTGAGTCCTGCAGTCCGAAATCGACTCCATTCTAAAAATTGGCCATTCTTCTTTGCGTGCAAGTAGGGTTTAGCCAGATTCAGGCCACGACTCAAGAATACACTAGAGATTTTGGCCTTCTAAGCCGATTGCAGTCAAACAAGAACTACTCTTACAAGGGAGTGATAGAAAAAAAAAAAGAAGAGGGGAAGAGATTCAGAGAGAGCTGTTTATTTCTTAAGAACGATATGTCCATTCTCTCAGCAAAGTCTGCATTGGGACCACAATTGCATGGGTTATTGTCTCAGACAACACAGCTCATAAAAGGGTTTTTAAAAAAAGAAACACGACTACTTCATTACATGTTTAGAGCGAGAAAGTTCCTCTTTCAGAGGAATAATGATGCATTTTTACTCAAGCATTTAAAGACTTCTCTTACGAGAGCCAAGAATTCACTCGACTCGAACATATTTTGTAAAGCATGATTATGACTGTACTATTATTTTGAGATCGTCATATGCAGTTTGTGCCATTTGAAGAAGTGCGTGTGTTCGGTTTTGTAGTTCGGGATGTCAACAACGTGCAACAGTCATCATTTATTTTAAATATGAAGGTTGGAAATTGTTTTATTTGAACTTTCAAGAAATAAGCATTACAATTCGGTTAAGTTTGTCTATATGGCTACTTCCTAATATCAATTGTTTCTTTGCATCATTCAGGCACATCAAAACATACAAACGCTTTTTTAAAATGGTAAAAGAGATCTTTAAAGTTTTGTGGTCACGTTTGACTGGTGGATGACAGTAAAGAAAATTCTTGGCGCTTGGATATGGGGTCTGGCCACCAGTTTACTGCTTCGCAAGGGGTTGGCTTTGGGTTTTCCAGGATGCTTAGAGGGCTAAGTCGTGTCCAAGACCAGATCTTCTCCCGATGTTCCCCCGCTGGCGTCCTTGGCTGCTAGAGGTTACCCCAGCTGAGCTACTGGACAAGCTCCAAATAACTGTTTTTTTAATTCAGAAAGGTAAGTATCTACATTAATCTGGCTCAAAATAAATCTTTGGTGCAATGGTGGTACAAAGACTTCACCTCGAGCAGTTTGCACACAAACAACAATATATTGAGGGGGGAGGGGGGGGGGGGAGAACCTGAAAAATTGTACATATGATTATATGCTGTAGACGTCATGGGGAACGGTGAGAGAGATTAGATCTGAAATGGGAAAGGGGAGGGGGGGGGGGCGGGGAGAGCAGGGAGGGGAGGGGGGGGGGAGAGGTAAGGGGGGAACAGGACCAGGAGGTATTGGGAGAAGAGGCCCAAGGAACTCAGCGACTAAAGGGTTTCAACTGATGAGGAATGTCAAGCGGTCCAGGCGTTCTCCATTTGCACTACAAATGCTGGTTTCTGTCTACAGGTGCACGAGCACAAACATATCGTCACTGCACTTTATTTTGCGAGGTTTCAAAAGCAATTAATTCTTGGAGCAAAAAAAATGTTCTGGACACCCTACATATATTTCGGTCGGGTTTTTTGTTTGTTTTTATAGATTTAGAGACCAGGGAAATATGCATGTCGAAAGCGTCTTAGAGAGGCAAAAATGGTACGAAACAAGAAAGAAATCTTTCCGTGCACTTACATGATGGAATGGCAGAAGTTCGTCAACAACCTCGAGACAAGTTTCTTTTCTAAAACGGCTAATCAACCCCTTCACATGGAAATCCTCTCTAGAACCGCCCTTTTCTCGGTTGAACAGTATTTCCGGATGAATATTTTCCATAGAAAGCTAACTGCAATGTCACCAAGGCCATTTAAAGTTTTATGTCCCTGTTGAAACTTGCAGTCACGAGACAACATGCAGTTGCTGTAGAGCCCATGCTCCGCAATTCACATTCCGAAAATTGGCACAAGAAGTCAAGAGAAGGCATTTTCGAAAAATAAACAGCCTACGCACGGTTTTCCATGCTTTTGCCTGGCAAAACGTTTAAAGGCACTATCAGTCTCAGATTTGAAACCAGTGATCGTTTCCTGACATCGTGCACATCATTGGCAAGTACGAAACGTACGGAATTTCTCTAAGAGCCTTCCTCAGCGCAGTGAGGTACGTTCATGC
Organism: Theodoxus fluviatilis; assembly: GCA_034096865.1. Classification (NCBI taxonomy): domain Eukaryota; kingdom Metazoa; phylum Mollusca; class Gastropoda; order Cycloneritida; family Neritidae; genus Theodoxus; species Theodoxus fluviatilis. The sequence goes on from JAWQFJ010025026.1 coordinate 10,449, forward strand.
TAAAAATAACATTGAGCTCATGAAAAGTAAACAAACTTGGATGGACGAATGGATACGGATACAGATGGATGGATGGATGGATGGATGGATGGATGGATGGATGGATGGATGGATGGATGGATGGATGGATGGATGGATGGATGGATGGATGGATGGATGGATGGATGGATGGATGAAGAGATGAATGAACTTGGCGTTGCTTATAGCATTTTTTAACTGGGCGAACTCTCGGATTGCGAACCCGGCTTGGAGGGATCGGCGAACTATGTTCGCGCGCGGAGTTTCTTTACTGGAAGACTTATAGGCTCGCGAACTAATCTCGGAAGGATCTGCGAACCAGGTCTGAGGTTCCCAGAACATGTTATGGAAATTACCCCCAACCGTCGCTGCGATTGGCTGGTCTGAGAGCTCTTCCGCGCCTGGAGACTTGTTATTTTCTGCAACACAAGTAAAAACGTGTTGTCCAGCTTCTTGTTTTTTATTTCTTCGGTTCACATGCAGAAAGCTCATAATTCGTGCCTATAATTATATAATATTAATCGTTTTCGTCGTGATGTACGGCAGAAGCCATTTTGGTCGTTTTGAATGCCTCAACTTTAGCTTAGTTCGGGCGGTGACGTAAGCATATACTTACAGTCAGTTAAGAAACAAAACCCGCCATCTTCCGAACAACCGAACTTCGAGCAAGTTCGCAGACGATCTGTTCCTACGCAATACATGGTTCGATGCACAAGTACATCGAACTAGTGGTTCGTCCAACTAAGAACAGGCTTTAGGGGCGCCACTGGCTGAGCTACTGGAGCAGGCCCTGAAAGCCCAGCTGTCAGGGGCTCCAGCAGACGAGAGGATGGATGGATGGAGTTTTACGGCCTATGAGCCTCTGTAGGCTATATAAGGCCAAGCAAGGTGAATGGATGGATGGATGGTTGGATGGTGTTGTACGGCCTATCGGCCTTTATAGGCTATATAAGCCCAAGCAAGATGGATGGATGGATGGATGGATGGTGTTGTACGGCCTATCGGCCTTTGTAGGCTATATAAGCCCAAGCAAGATGGATGAATGGATGGATGGATGGTGTTTTACGGCCTATCGGCCTTTGTAGGCTATATCAGGCCAAGCAAGATGGATGAATGGATGGATGGATGGATGGTGTTTTACGGCCTATCAGCTTTCGTAGGCTATATAAGGCCATCAAGCACGAACATCACTAGAACAGTTCAGAGTAAACGCAAATCAAGTCACGGTGTCCCTAGTTATTCGCCTCTTACGAATCGTGTAGGGAGACACGGTGGGTCAACTCTTTTCACCCCCAACCCACAGGGGGAGCAGATGAGAGGGGCATTGGGCGGTTCCGGCAAAATGTTACACTTGCTGCTCCCCAAGAAATGCGTCACGTCGAGTCGTTCCCAAATGGGTGCACCGCTATGGCATGCCGTCATCGATGTTTTCAGTCTTTGAAGTACTTGAGGGTCCTCCACTCCTTCGTTTTGTGCTGACGATCCCAGAGGACTTACTCTGGCCATCTCTTTTCTTCCTTTCAAGTCAAACGTAACCACAATGTGCTTGCACGACGAATTCCCGTGACAGGTCTCAGCATGCTTTCATGGTGAGCGCACTGAAAGGCATGTGGAACACTTTAAAAGAGGATGAGCGTGCTGACATCATCTGCATGTCTTGTCTGCTCAGTGTCATTTGGGTCATTTCGCCTCCAGCCCTGAACCGATTACGGGTCATTATCCTTGGCTCTGCCAAGGGAAATCTGCCAGAACAGCATAACTCTCTGAGAAAGATTGACATATTTTTTATGTGACAGGCGACTCAACTATAATCACGACGATTACCTCCATCAAAGAACCAGATAAGGCGTTCCTACATCTCTGTTCTTTCCTCTGTCTTACCAGATCAGCGGGCCCCTCAAAACATATGCGGGGAAAACCGTCAAAAACAGCTTATGTGTTTCCGACGAGAGAATGGGTGTGAATGTGCATCGCTGCACTACACCACTGTATGAACTGTCGTTTACCTTTTGATTTTCAGTGTTGGCTTTTCCAAGGACGCGAGGCGCTTTCCCATACGTGCTTCTTCAAAATGTATCTTACATGATTTGTCTCCTCGTAAGAAAGAGAGAAAGTGAAAGATTGATTACTGAGTGAGTGAGTCGGTGAGTGAGTGAGTGAGTGAGTGAGTGAGTGAGTGAGTGAGTGAGTGAGTGAGTGAGTGAGTGAGTGAGTGAGTGAGTGAGTGAGTGAGTGAGTGAGTGAGTGAGTGAGTGAGTGAGTGAGTGAGTGAGTGAGTGAGTGAGTGAGTGAGCGAGTGTGAGTGAGAGAGTGAATCAATAAACGGCGTTTTCCGGCCAATCAGCCATGGAATGCTATTTAAACGTACTGGCTCTAAAACCGTCGGAGCCGGTTAGAGTGAGGGCAAGTCAAATCGGGATTCCCCTAGCTATTCGCCTCTTACGAATCGCGTAGGGAAACGAGGCGAGTCTATCCTTACCCCGCAGCCACGGGGCTGGGCATGACCTAATACCGCGTCTTGCAGCGCTTGCTGCTTGTCGTAGACTGCTATCTGTGGCGCCGTTCTAAACTGCACTGATCACTGAGTTGCATTCTCGGAGAGGAAGCACCACTCGCACGGCCTCTTCCCACCCAGGAGTAGAACCGGGTTCCTGCAAGCGCAGTGATGGCACACTGCAGCGCAACTGAGTTTTGATGCGGCCTGGAGCTGGGAGATGGTGCTAGCCCCTGACTGTCTACGTCCTATCACTGTTTGTCGCCAGCTACCTGTAGTGGACTGGTCAAGTGGCCCAATGATCAGAGGTACATAAAAAGCGTGTGGAGCCTAAGATACGAGTTATAAGACGCAAAATAAAATAGTACTTTAACCTTTTCCTTCATAAATCAGAAACTGCTCTTTATGGTACAGAAACATAATACCCATGCATCAGTAGATGTAAATAGGAGGGCCCACAACATGGATGCTAGGGACGAGTACCAATCGAACACAGTGCTCAAACTACACTGCATACATGCACCTGACAACGACATACAGAGCTGATCTTGACCGCTATTTGGAACACAGGTGAAACACTACCCCCACTGACAGACGAGTGCTAGCCTAGTCTTCGAGGAAAAGGTCGATGCCCTGGTTGGGCTGCCACTGCTGAGACTCAAGAGACCATTCGCGTAGCAGCAGACTCCTCAGACCAGGCTTCGAGTGTCCATGTCAGTTCTCGTGCGGGAGGCCACTAGTTCACCTACAGAAAGGCGTTCACTTGACCCAGTCTTAGCTGGAACGAAACTCTCAAAGCGGAAGTCTCTTCAGCAGAGAGTGCAGGTGCACATACCAGTGTGAGAAGACTCCAGTACACCTGAAGAAGGGACATCATTAAATACAGACGTAACTAGCGCTTTACTCTGCGCAGCCAGTCCATAATTCCAACTTGGAAGTTCCGATGGGCTTGCCATGGATCTAAAGCACAACGAAAACGCGTGCCAAGGAAGCATTCAGGCGTCAAAGTAGCAGTGGAAGTACGATACAGCTGTCTGGGAAATGTTTCTGGTACAACCTCAGTCTTTCTGAAGAGTTTTTGCATTGACATCAAGGCATTCTAAGTGGTTAGTGGCGCCGAGTGCGCCAGTCTTTGAGGTTCCAGAATCTCCTAAATCGAAACGAAACTAGCCTTTCAGAAGTTCATGGCACCTATTTTCATATTCTGTGATCGATTACCTCCTTTGAAATGCCAGGCCTCCATACAGAGTGCCAACACAGCATCCACAAGACTCGAGGTCACTGCGGCAGCAGCAGCGGCAACTGACAAATGACGATGACGACTCCTCTTACATCTTGTAAAAACAATAATGTGCTTTTGCATGCCTTTTCCCAAAACACATTATATTAATCATTGATCATGAAAAGTGCTGAACAGGCGGAAATCTACCACAGGAACATCGACATTGTGATTTACCGACGCCGCTTGTTTTCAGACTTCTTGCGGAATAGAAACAACGGCGAAAGATTGCATTTCTTTGTCCATTTTCTCTTCCAAAGCAACCGCGTCTTGAATCAACGCAAAACCTGAACCAGTACACAGCTAGGATGACACGAATCGAGCTGGAACTGCCCCCCCCCTACCCCTCTATCAAACTCTCACCAACATTCAAACTGTTGAGTAGGTGCCTAGGTGACTCAGAAGAGAATTACTTGCTCAAGTCAACAAAATTAGTTTTAATTACTGGAATTCTCTGCAAACGAGATCAACAATAACACCACCCCAACCCCCCAACCCCAAAAGTGGTAATGATTGATTATAAAAAGGGCGCGTTCGGATTCAACCTGTCACATACCTACAAACACTCTCTGAGAAAGCGACTGCAGATAAAACTTAGTATCAGAGCTATTCTTCCCTCTGTAACTGCTCTATAACTGATCCAGAAAAAAACCCTGTGGGACGGTACAACCTACTGCTCCAACGCACATGGAGAGAATATATGGTCTTGATTCGAATCAATCATCCCTGCGGACTAAAATGTACATAGCCTTATTCGGTACAAGTTGTTGTTGTTTGAATAGAAGATCCAGAGGCTTGTATACAGGGGGGACAACTTCTTTACAATGCGCGCTGTGTTTAACTGTTTTGCGTTAACACTTTGATGTGAAGTAGTCTACATCTAGATGGTTTCCTCATAGGCTAACCGAAAGCAGAAGAAGGCTCGAGTCGGTTGGTGCCGCTTCGTGCTGCCAAAGTTTGTATTCGGCACTTTAGGCGCATTTGGGACGTCCTGACGAGAGGTAAAACTTGAATTTAAGAGTACAATTAAGAAACAAAAGCCCCAGTTCCCGGTCTAGACCTTTGATGACGAAGAATCCCCAACAAAAGTGCGCAGATTTCGAAGCGTTGGCAAGCAAATGGTGGTCTGTTTCTTCGTGCGCAGCGGATATGTGACAACGGGGTCAAAGCGTATCGTGGCACAGTCAGCGCAGAGTGGCGCATAGCCGTGTGCCTACCCATCGCCTTTAGGTCTGCCGCCCACAAGCATCCACGCTCGAAGATGCGAGGAATGCTGCTGCACCATGACAAAGATGTTTGTAACCGGTTTGTTTTCATCCTCCCAAGGCAGTGTTTTGTGACCCCCACCTTCACATTTATAGTTTTCGTCCTTAAAATTCCTCGTGTAGTTTACAGAATTCCAGGATGACATACTGTCTGCAAATACCGTAAAGATGCCATGGTATGCAATGCATCCTTCAGTGAGTTAGCAAGACAGCTAACAACACACAGCCGAGCCACTCACTGTGTTCCCCTTCGCCCCCTCACCCATCCTCACACACACACACACACGCACGCACGCACGCAGGCACGCACGCACGCACGCACACACACACACACACACACACACACACACACACACACACACACACACAGAGGCAAACCCCCAATCACCCGTGTTCAAGGAAGCTCACGTTTTGCTGGCTATAATCAATTTACTGTCGTTCTGTTCCACAGTTTCAGAGGAGGATATTATGGACATAACATCGTTTCTGTATTCTAGAGGTTATTTGATTGAGCCACTATGTCTTCGAGTTCACAAATGTAGACTACCTTGTGTAATTATAGTCCTTCTACAAAATGGTCGGTGAAGGCATCTAAAATGATATCCGTTTTAGGAAAAAATATTTTTGAATAGTTTGCCCAGCCTGCTTTTTTGCCCCGTATCTATCGCGACCTCTCGTCAATTCATTGCATTGTTTCTTTCACCGGTCATCGACAGTCAATCTGTTTGAGAGATAATTTCACATTTCAAATGGGCAAAAAGCACACCGTCTTTTCAATTTAGAGTGCAATCCATATCCAATCTCCCCATAACGCAAGCCAAGATGGCAGCGGCTGGTTTTGGTCAAATTAGTCATGACTGATAACGACAAAGACGATAAAGATGTTCTTGTCGTCAAGTCAGAGTTCCCCGACCCCAACCGTTACAACAACATCGCCCCGTACACGTCACGTGATGACGAATGCCTCAAGGACTGATGCTCCGGGACCACGTTCGTCCATGATAGCAAACAGCTCGCCACAATTCTCCTCGCTGAGGCAATTGGCCTACGGTACGAATATTTCACCGTCATCATCGCATTCCAGCAAGACAGGCACCATTCGTTTTGTACCCAACACCTAAATCTGGCATTGCAGAGTGCGTAAGCCTCGTGCGCGCCGGGTCACAACCACATAATTGCCGAAAAAGGACAGAACAGTGTGGACCTGAAGAAATGAAGAGAATAAGTACCTCCGGTGCTGCTCGATGCCCACCTCAGCAGCTGGAATCCCTCGCTTTAAGGTGTTCGGGGTCAACTTTCGTGGGTCAGTCACAGGAGGCTCCGAGCATCCAAATACAGAAGAGACAGAACTGCTGGCTCAACCGGAACAAAGGCGGCTTTATGATACGTCTTCTTCTTATCTATAGGAATCTGCCTCTAACAACGTCACTCTGAAAGCCTTGCCACAGTCTGTCCTCTCATGCTGGATCTGGATCAGCCGGAACACCAGAGACCAGAGCCCTGCTGTCCAAAAGTAGCGGAAGCAGGCAGTTTCTGCCCCATGATGCGTGCAAAGAGATGAAGGCAGTAGACGGGCACCTGGAGCTAATATCAGGTGTGGCCCTCCCCCCAGAGAGTGTCAGGAAGTTTAAAGGGCCGAAACACTTGTTGACGGGGGCTCTTCCTCTGAAGACTATCTGCTTCCTCGCTCCGTTGGGAGATTTTTGCCACCCCTACGAGCATGCAAGAAAAGCACTGGGCTCAACAAATAAAGTAGGTGCCTTTTCTCCTGAATCTCTGCACCTCTCATCAAGCACTCGACACATGCTGGCAGTCCTTACTGGATCCACGCACGTCATCAAATGTTTTATTGCTTTTAGAGCGACCACTCTTTACTCTCTTTACAAATTCAAACATCATATAATGGAAAATAAAAGGCGATTGTTTACTGTTGACAATTACTAGCATGTTTTTCTTCTCGAAGACTAAGGGCATATTACACAGAAAATACACAAGCAACGCATCCAACAGATGTGCACACGTGCAATATTTCCCTCTATGTAGACATATTCTTTTTTATTATTTGTTCTGTCTAAAAAATAACGGATAGTCTTCATTTTTATTTTCCGGGCAAACTATACATGAAAAATTCTCACTAAGCCAGTAATGGCGATGATGTCTGATATATTTCCGGTCGTTTACACAAAAGTTGAGTCCTTACAGTGCATTACAGTATTGAAGCATTTTCATCATTTACAGATGTTCTTCAGGTCCAAAGACGATTTTTGAACATCCATATAGTAGAATGGAATGGAAGTCAACTTGACATGGACCACTCAGAAAACAGAAAACGGACTAAGTACAGAAACTCTCCCGAAGCGCTATCAGGCATGAAGAAAACGGACGAGCTAATGTTATCTCGTCAAATGATTAGAAATCCTCAGGCGAAAATGGTTACAGCAAAGGAAAAACCCTCGTATCCTAATTGGCAGAGCAAATCACCAAAAGACTCTTAAAGCAGTCCTCAAAACGACGGAAAAGACATGCAAATCGATCAGGCAACCATTCCAAAATAGTGCAGATATGTTATCGTGGAGCTAGGTTAAAGCGTCAGACTTGTACAGTCAAAATGTTTTTAACAACCATCACGCCTGTGCGAAGACAGAGTGATTCAGTCTCCTACTTCGCCTGCTTCGACAGAAGATAGTAACTCACTTTTTTCTCGAACTTCGGACCTTTCGTCCCAACCTGCGGCAAATCGTGGTGGTTTTTTTATTGACAAAATCTCATATGGAGATCGTCGAGGGAAAAATACATTTGAAAATAAATTGTCCGACACTCCAAGGAGATGTTGTAGTAAATCAACCCTTGTGATGATATTGAAACATTTACTGAAATCTATACTGCAAGATATCTCATGGCATTACGGACACTCAAAAACTGTCGAGGATAAGGTAAATATAAACTAAATTTTTGTTTTACCTGGACCATGTCTTGGTGGAAAATAGTTAATTCTGAGACAATGGTTAGGCAGACCACTTCAGTCAACAACACGAGTCTATAGGCGTAGTGGAACGCTGCTGAAAAGGCATTTGGCTGCTGGCAGCAAAAGACCTCTTGGGAAAAATTCTTGGGCGCGATTACCACTGACCGCATATTAGCATGTCCAAGGACGCCGAGGTGTAGCTCCTGATTGAAGCCAGAAGCAGCTTGTGGAAGAGGAACTTGACATGAATAACCATCCTCCTCCTGTGGGTACTGGGTCCGCAAACACGAGCTGAAGACAATGCAAGTTAAGGAACGCATGGACGATGTCCCATTGAAGGCTCCATTTTCTCATTAATTCACTTGTCCTGCTGGCGTGTTCAGCACACGAAGAAGTCCAGCGATGGCTCACTTAATTAACCACGCTCCGCTTTCCCTCCAGGCAGGCAAGTGTTTTGCCAAAAGCAGGACGTATATTTTCCTGCAAGAATGATTCATTGATCACCCGCTCATAAACATCAATGAACACCATGCATCACACTTACCCGGCTTTTCTTGAAGGTGCCTAGACACTACAGACATGGTCCTATATAAATCGTGTCTTTGTATAAGTGGAAAAACTGGTTATCGTCAGTTTGGCGCTTAGTTCTTTCCTACTGACAAACCGATACACTGGCATAAATCGCAAACATGCTACCCCCAGTCATAGATAGATAGGAGTGGAATATTAAGGACTATCAACCCTAGTAGAGTATGTAAGGCCACTGAGCACGAAAATCACTAGAATAGATTAAGCGCAAATCAATTCACGATATCCCTAGTTATTCGCCTCTTGATAATCGCGTAGGGAGACGCGGTGGGTCTGTTCTGACCCCCAACCCACAGGGGGTTTATTATGACCCCCAACCCACAGGGGGTCTATTATGACCCCCAACCCACAGGGGGTTATGGCCAATCATGTCTGTATTTCTTTTCGACGAAAAGAGGCACACGGTCGATGAGTACAAAGTATGTGTAGTCACTGGGAGCGCAAGACGTCAAAATTGTGTCGGAAGAAAACTGTTTTTTCCTACAGAAATCTGGGTCGCTAGCAAGGACACGGGCAAAAAAGAGCAGCCTACATCTCTCCTGAAGGCTTGATGTGCCGCCCAGGTGTAAGCTGTCACATTAAAAATATTCCAGCCTGTCACAGTAAAGAGTCGGTGATGGGAAAGTGGAGAGTAGGAGGTGGAGTTGGGGGTGGGGGTGGGATATTTCTGTGGGAGGAGACATGAGGTGGCGGTGGAAGCGGGGTAGGTGGGGGGTGGATGGGGAGTAGGTGGGTGGTGGATGGGGGGTAGGTAGGGGGTGGATGGGGGTAGGTGGGGGGTGAATGAGCCGTGACAAGCCCTTTAAGTCAGGCAGTGACTCATCTCCATGTGGAGTATATCAAGAAGAAATGGTGTCAAGTCCTTTCATTTCGGAACAAGACCAAAAGTTGCCTTAGAACAAACACAACGTTTTCCTCTTTAGGCATGTTGACAGGCTTTCATCTCATGAAAGAACCTGTTGAGAATGCCATATCTTACTCTTGTCAGCGAACATTCAAAACGAATAGGAGCTCTACGAGAGGCGGTAAAAAAAATTAAGGGGAAACCTGTCAACGTTCGACCGATATCGTCATTCCTCATCTGGCCCATTGCTTTTATTTCCTTCCGTCTAAAACCGCAAACACCCCAACAATCTGAAAAGATTAGATTATACGAAATTGTTTTCAGTTCGTTCTGAATAAGTGGCTAAGTAGACTGAATAGATGAATAGAGTTTTACAGCCTATCAATCTTTGTAGGCTATGTAAGGCCATTAAGCACGGAAAGTCACTGGATACAGTTGAGAGTAAACGCAAATCAGTCACGATGTCCCTATTTATGTCGGGCTAAGTAGACTGATTCCCCCCCCCACCCCCCCCCCGCTACAAATGTTATTTCAAATAAAAAAAAGGCAAAAAATCGCTTTTTTGGGGGGAAGGGGCGTAGGGGGG
>JAWQFJ010025029.1:2500-27500 GCA_034096865.1 Theodoxus fluviatilis
CAATCTCTCTCTCTCTTTCTTGTTGTCTTGTTTGCAAGCTGCCGGCTGATAGACTGCCCAAGCAGGCATTTCAAATGTTTGTGAACTCTAACTTCCACGGCAGAGTGAATTGGGCTGAATCTGTAAAACGAAGCTTGTATCAGCTGGGCTTTGGTTATGTGTGGAACAACAACGGGACCAATAACGAGAAACCTTTTCTTAAAAGCTTGAAACAAAGACTTAGAGATTGTTTCCAGCAAGAGTGGCATGGAAAATTGAGTGACAGTGACCGTTTCTTGACCTATAGATCTTTCAAAAAGTCAATGAATACAGAGCATTATATCAATGAGCTGAAAATAAAGAAATTTAGAGATTCATTCATACGATTTCGGTTAGGTATAAATGAGCTAAAAGTGAACAGGTGGTATGAGAGGGACAGATGTTTGGATTGTCCATTCTGTACAAATAGTGCTGAGAACGAAATTCACTTTTTGTTAGACTGCCCGATGTATGTTGATATTAGACAGCAGTACTTGTTACCTTATTTAGAAACGGCCAAATGTAGGAGCATAGGTTTTCTTCTTGACGGCAAGAGTGTAGAAAGGACACGAAAAGTTGCCATGTACATCCATTATGCCCTAAGGAGGCGAAACGAGAATGCCAAAATGTAAACCAGTCAATCACAATAATATTATAACTATACGTGTATATACAAACCTGTACCCTTGTGACGGGGCGATGCAATTAAAGTCTAGAGTTTATAAAGTCTCTCTTTCTCTCTCTCTCTCTCTCTCTCTCTCTCTCTCTCTCTCTCTCTCTCTCTCATTCTCGCTCTCTCTCTCTCTCTCTCTCTCTCTCTCTCTCTCTCTCTCTCATTCTCGCTCTCTCCTCTCTCTCTCTCTCTCTCTCACTCTCTCAATCTCTCCTCTTCTGTCTCTCCTCTCTACTCTGTCTCTCTCCTCTCTCTGTCTCTCTCTCTCTCTCATTCTCGTCTCTCTCTCTCTCTCTCTCTCTCTCTCTCTCTCTCTCTCTCTGTCTCTCTCTCTCTCTCTCTCTTTCTCTCTCTGTCTCTCTCTCTCTCTCTCTCATTCTCGCTCTCTCTCTCTCTCTCTGTCTCTCTCTCTCTCTCTCTTTCTCTCTCTCTCTCTCTCTCTCATTCTCGCTCTCTCTCTCTCTTTCTCTCTGTCTCTCTCTCTCTCTCTGTCTCTCTCTCTCTCTCTCTTTCTCTCTCTGTCTCTCTCTCTCTCTCTCATTCTCGCTCTCTCTCTCTCTTTCTCTCTGTCTCTCTCTCTCTCTCTCTCTCTCATTCTCGCTCTCTCTCTCTCTCTCTGTCTCTCTCTCGCTCTCTCTCTCTCTCTCTTTCTCTCTCTCTCTCTCTCTCTCTCTTCTCTCTCTCTCTCTCTCTCTCTCTCTCTCTCTCTCTCTCTCTGTCTCTCTCTCTCTCTTTCTCTCTCTCTCTGTCTCTCTCTCTCTCTCTCATTCTCGCTCTCTCTCTCTCTTTCTCTCTGTCTCTCTCTCTGTGTCCACTTTGCGCCGAGCCTCCGTTGAGTGAAGACGTTGCTAGAGTAGCTCCGCATATAGTCTAGAAGCTGAAATCTGTAGCTTGCAAAAAAATTGGGACGCTAAACGTTGAGGGTTACAATCGTCCACCTGGGCTAAATGGAGAGTCTAGACATAGAGATATGTGGTCTAGGTAGGCGGACATTCTGAATTTGGTTTGTTTGGCCGCCATGACACTTTTCAAAATGGCCGCCACAATCTACACTTTTCTTTATATCTCAGCTAATATTTGGGATAAAATCAAAAACATGGAGTCAATTCCTATGTTTTGCATGATGACAAAGTCAATTGTGGCCAAAAAATAACCCTAGCATTCACATTTTCTATCAAAAATTAAATATTTGACAAAATAGCTAGGCGATATACGAATTCGGTAAGTATTATCTTTCTGAATTTGCTATCTTAAACAATGCATATCAGTGTGGTCTGGATGAAATGTTTACTACTAGAACAATGTAGTTTAGGTGGGTGGATATTCTAAATTTGCTTTGGATGGCCATGATGACGGATTTAAAACGGCTGCCAACATCGGGATTGGCGTAAAACTGCCTCACGAGTTCGTATAGGTAGATTGGCAAACAAAACAACCATGTCTATGTGATTTGGCAAGAAAAGTACAAGTATGCTGTAACACTTAGGAATGGAGTGGTACTTTGCAGTGGTCAGGGCTGATTTTAAACAAAACAATATTTTCATGTGCACATGTTGTATTTCCATTTGAAATTGTGCATTGAATTTCTTGGCAATCAACATTGCAGATACAAAGTTTACTCCATGTTGCTTTGGAGAATAACAAATAAAAATCAACGATTTGAAGAAAATACACACACTGGGTGATGATATAAACTGAAAATTTTAATACTTCTGAAATATCAACGATACTGCTTAGCATGCTTATCATGGTAATTATGCACTTTCAGTACACAACGACTCTGACTCTTCAGCTGTGTCTGCACGAAGGACAGTGTCGTCGGACACAGAATGGCTAGCAACATGAAGGAGACGAACAAGGTCTTTTAATCTAGTGGCTTGGTGCACTGTGAGACCAATGCCCAGATGCTTGGGCGTCATTTTTCGTCTTCTTGATGTTTTGAAGACAATATCTTGACGTATGATATGATCCAACGGTATCACAGGAATGGCAATGTGATGATTCCAAGGAATTTCCTGCACGGAACAGGCAAAGGATATGAGGCAAATGACAACATTGACATTCTTGAGGAAACTCTGAGTGCCACAGGGAAATTTCATGCCAGCCAGTACATCGCTCTCCGACGCAAAGCACCACTGGAGCCAGGAATGGACATTCAGATAAAGACAGCTTTTCCAAAAGTTGTTCATGCACCTGCTGAGATGACAAACCTGCAAGACATCAACATGACCAATACAAAGCCAGAACCTGTATTTGCACAATGTGCAGGAAGCATGTTATTTGCCAAATCACCAGAAAATCACCGAGGCAAACACACAGGACCTAGCATGGATCATGGTAGACAGCACCAGCCAGATGATCAGGTTGTTCCAGGTTGGAGTGGTTTCAACCATAAGGTGAGCACTTGTGATCCACCACTGACAGAAGTTGGTCCAATGCCAATCCTGAATTCCCCAGCCCACGAATTCCCCACAGTATGAACCGTCATGCAGAACTGCAAATTAATGACTGAGAAGCTTGGAGAGAAATACACGGTGATCACTTTTGATGAGCAGATATACTCAAAAGCGAAGATGTTACAGTGGGACCAACTGGACAGCTGTAAGGACTTGGTCATCATGCTAGTACAGTGTCATTCGGTGGATATCCGTGCCAGTTGTACTGCTGTTTCGTCGTTTGTTTGGTGTACGGCCTGCAGGTGATTGACAGCTTGTGAGTCTCCCTAACTTTATTTGAGTTTGACTTTATTTGAAAACATTTCGGATTTTCTTACTGTTTCCTTTGTGAGTGCTGTTCACTTCGAGTGACCACCCCGATATGGGGATTGGCATTGACTGTTACCGTCGGCGCATTGGTGCGTTTGACGCTTGTAAACGACCGCGCCGTGTGGTGCAGCGCTACGTGCCGTACAACCCCGAGTCAAGGTGGGACATTTTCACTGACGTTTCTGCTCGTGTGATGATTTGAAATGTTTTTGTGTGTGCTCTGTGGGGATACCACCACAGTCACCACCACAGTCACCACCACAGTCACCACCACAGTCACCACACCAGTCACCACACCAGTCACCACCACAGTCACCACCACAGTCACCACCACAGTCACCACCACAGTCACCACACCAGTCACCACCACAGTCACCACCACAGTCACCACCACAGACACCACCACAGTCACCACCACAGTCACCACCACAGTCACCACCACAGTCACCACCACAGTCACCACCACAGTCACCACCACAGTCACCACCACAGTCACCACAACAGTCACCACCACAGTCACCACCGCAGTCACCACCACAGTCACCACCACAGTCACCACACCAGTCACCACCACAGTCACCACCACAGTCACCACCACAGTCACCACCACAGTCACCACCACAGTCACCACCACAGTCACCACCACAGTCACCATTCACCACCACAGTCACCACCACAGTCACTATCACAGTCACCACACCAGTCACCACCACAGTCACCACCGCAGTCACCACCGCAGTCACCACCACAGACACCACCGCAGTCACCACCACCGTCATCACCACAGTCACCACACCAGTCACCACCACAGTCACCACCACAGTCACCACCGCAGTCACCACCGCAGTCACCACCACAGACACCACCGCAGTCACCACCGCAGTCACCACCACAGTCACCACCACAGACACCACCACAGGCACCACCACAGTCACCACCACAGTCACCACACCAGTCACCACCACAGTCACCACCACAGTCACCACCACATTCACCACTACAGTCACCACAACAGTCACCACAACAGTCACCACTACAGTCACCACCACAGTCACCACAACAGTCACCACCACAGTCACCACCACAGTCACCACCACAGTCACCACCACAGGCACCACCACAGTCACCACACAAGCCACCACCACAGTCACCACCACAGACACCACCACAGGCACCACCACAGTCACCACACCAGTCACCCCCACAGACACCACCACAGTAACCACCACAGTCACCACAACAGACACCACCACAGTCACCACCCCAGGCACCACCACAGTCACCACACCAGCCACCACCACAGTCACCACCACAGACACCACCACAGGCACCACCACAGTCACCACACCAGTCACCACACCAGACACCACCACAGACACCACCACAGTCACCACAACAGACACCACCACAGTCACCACACCAGACACCACCACAGTCACAACACCAGTCACCACCACAGTCACCACCGCAGTCACCACCGCAGCCACCACCACAGACACCACCGCAGTCACCACCACAGTCACCACCACAGTCACCACACCAGTCGCCACCACAATCACAACACCAGTCACCACCACAGTCACAACACCAGTCACCACCACAGTCACCACCGCAGTCACCACCACAGACACCACCACAGGCATCACCACAGTCACCACCACAGTCACCACACCAGTCACCACCACAGTCACAACACCAGTCACCACACCAGACACCACACCAGACACCACCACAGACACCACCACAGACACCACCACAGTCACCACACCAGACACCACCACAGTCACAACACCAGTCACCACCACAGACACCACCACAGTCACCACCACAGTCACCACCACAGTCACCACAACAGTCACCACACCAGTCACCACCACAGTCACCACCACAGTCACCACCACAGTCACCACACCAGTCACCACCACAATCACCACCACAGACACCACCACAGACACCACCACAGACACCACCACAGTCACCACCACAGACACCATCACAGTCACCACACCAGTAACCAGTCACCACCACAATCACCACACCAGACACCACCACAGTCACCACAACAGTCACCACCACAGTCACCACAACAGTCACCACCACAGTCACCACACCAGTCACCACTACAGTCGCCACAACAGTCACCACACCAGTCACCACAACAGTCACCACCACAGTCACCACACCAGTCACCACTACAGTCGCCTCTACAGTCACCATCACAGTCACCACACCAGTCACCATCACAGTCACCACAACAGTCACCACCACAGTCACCACTACAGTCGCCACTACAGTCACCACAACAGTCACCACCACAGTCACCACACCAGTCACCACCACAGTCACCACACCAGTCACCACCACAGTCACCACAACAGTCACCACCACAGTCACCACTACAGTCACTATCACAGTCACCACCACAGTCACCACCACAGTCACCACACCAGTCACCACAACAGTCACCACAACAGTCACCACAACAGTCACCACACCAGTCACCACTACAGTCGCCACTACAGTCACCACAACAGTCACCACAACAGTCACCACTACAGTCGCCACTACAGTCACCACAACAGTCACCACAACAGTCACCACTACAGTCGCCACTACAGTCACCACTACAGTCACCACACCAGTCACCACCACAGTCACCACACCAGTCACCACTACAGTCACCACAACAGTCACCACCACAGTCACCACAACAGTCACCACCACAGTCACCACTACAGTCACTATCACAGTCACCACAACAGTCACCACAACAGTCACCACTACAGTCACTATCACAGTCACCACAACAGTCACCACCACAGTCACCACTACAGTCACCTCAACAGCCACCACCACAGTCACCACACCAGTCACCACCACAGTCACCATTCACCACCATAGTCACCACCACAGTCATCACCACAGACACCACACCAGTCACCACCGCAGTCACCATCACAGTCACCAAACCAGTCACAATCACAGTCACCACCACAGTCACCACCACAGTCACCACCACAGTCACTACCACAGTCACCACCACAGTCACCACAACAGTCACGACCACAGTCACCACCACAGACCAGCACAGTCACCAGCACAGTCACCACACCAGACACCATCACAGTCACCACACCAGTCACCATCACAGACACCACCACAGTCACCACACCAGTCACCACACCAGTAACCACCACAGTCACCCACACCAGTCACCACACCAGTCACCACCACAGTCACCACAACAGTCACCACCACAGTCACCACCACAGTCACCACCACAGTCACCACACCAGTCACCACACCAGTCACCACCACAATCACTACCACAGTCACCCACACAAGTCACCACACCAGTCACCACCACAGTCACCACACCAGTCACCACCACAGTCACCAGTCACCACCACAGTCACCACCACAGTCACCACACCAGTCACCACCACAGTCACCACACCAGTCACCACCACAGTCACCACCTCAGTCTCCACACCAGTCACCAGTCACCACCACAGTCACCACAACAGTCACCACCACAGTCACCACCACAATCACCACCACAATCACCACCACAGACACCACCACAGTCACCACCACAGTCACCACCACAGTCACCACCACAGTCACCACCACAGCCACTACCACAGTCACCACACCAGTCACCAACACAGTCAGCACCACAGTCACCACACCAGTCACCACCACAGTCACCACCACAGACACCACCACAGACACCACCACAGTCACCACCACAGTCACCACCACAGTCACCACCACAGTCACCACACCAGTCACCACCACAGTCACCACACCAGTCACCACACCAGTCACCAACACAGTCAGCCCCACAGTCACCACACCAGTCACCACCACAGTCACCACCACAGACACCACCACAGTCACCACACCAGTCACCACCGCAGTCACCACCACAGTCACCACCACAGTCACCACACCAGTCACCAGTCACCACCACAGCACCACACCAGTCACCAACACAGTCACCACACCAGTCACCACCACAGTCACCAACACAGTCACCACACCAGTCACCACCACAGTCACCACTTCAGTCCCCAGTCACCATCACAGTCACCACCACAACCACCACACCAGTCACCACAACAGTCACCACCACAGTCACCACACCAGTCACCACACCAGTCACCACTTCAGTCCCCAGTCACCACCACAGTCACCACACCAGTCACCACCACAGTCACCATCACAGTCACCACACCAGTCACCACCACAATCACCACCACAGTCACCACCACAGTCACCACACCAGTCACCACACCAGTCACCACCACAGTCACCACACCAGTCACCACCACAGTCACCACCATATTCACCACCACAGTCACCACAACAGTCACCACCACAGTCACCACCACAGTCACCACACCAGTCACCACACCAGTCACCACCACAGTCACCACACCAGTCACCACCACAGTCACCACCACAGTCACCACCACAGTCACCACCACAGTCACCACCACCGTCACCACCACAGTCACCACCACAGTCACCACACCAGTCACCACCACAGTCACCACACCAGTCACCACACCAGTCACCAACACAGTCAGCACCACAGTCACCACACCAGTCACCACCACAGTCACCACCACAGACACCACCACAGTCACCACACCAGTCACCACCGCAGTCACCACACAGTCACCACCGCAGTCACCACCACAGCCACCACCACAGTCACCACACCAGTCACCAGTCACCACCACAGCACCACACCAGTCACCACCACAGTCACCACACCAGTCACCACCACAGTCACCAACACAGTCACCACACCAGTCACCACCACAATCACCACCACAGTCACCACCACAGTCACCACCACAGTCACCACACCAGTCACCACCACAGTCACCACACCAGTCACCACCACAGTCACCACACCAGTCACCACCACAGTCACCACCATATTCACCACCACAGTCACCACCACAGTCACCACCACAGTCACCACACCAGTCACCTCACCAGTCACC
Source organism: Theodoxus fluviatilis (assembly GCA_034096865.1). Taxonomy (NCBI): domain Eukaryota; kingdom Metazoa; phylum Mollusca; class Gastropoda; order Cycloneritida; family Neritidae; genus Theodoxus; species Theodoxus fluviatilis. The sequence goes on from JAWQFJ010025029.1 coordinate 10,978, forward strand.
ACACCAGTAACCAGTCACCACACCAGTCACCACACCAGTAACCAGTCACCACACCAGTCACCACACCAGTAACCAGTCACCACACCAGTCACCACCACAGTCACCACCACATTCACCACCACAGTCACCACCACAATCACCACCACAGTCACCACCACAGTCACCACCACAGTCACCACACCAGTCACCTCACCAGTCACCACCACAGTCACCACACCAGTCACCACCACAGTCACCACAACAGTCATCACCACAGTCACCACCACAGTCACCACCACAGTCATTATCACAGTCACCACACATATCACCACCACAGTCACCACCACAGTCATTATCACAGTCACCACACATATCACCACCACAGTCACCACACCAGTCACCAGTCACCACACCAGTAACCAGTCACCACCACAGTCACCACCACAGTCAGCACCACAGTCACCACCACAGTCACCACCACAGTCACCACCACTGTCATTACCACAGTCATTATCACAGTCACCACACATATCACCACCACAGTCACCATTCACCACAACAGTCACCACAACAGTCACCACCACAGTCACCACCACAGTCACCACCACAGTCACCACCACAGTCACCACCACAGTCACCACCACAGTCACCACCAGTCACCACCACAGTCACCACCACAGACACCACCACAGTCACCACCACAGTCACCACACCAGTCACCACCACAGTCACCACCACAGTCACCACCACAGTCACCACCACAGTCACCACCACAGTCACCACCACAGTCACCACCACAGTCACCACACCAGTCACCACCACAGTCACCACCAGTCACCACCACAGTCACCACCACAGTCACCACCACAGTCACCACACCAGTCATCACCACAGTCACCACCACAGTCGTCACACCAGTCACCACACCAGTCACCACCACAATCACTAGCACAGTCACCCACACCAGTCACCACACCAGTCACCACCACAGTCACCACCACAGTCACCACCACAGTCACCACCACAGTCACCACCACAGTCACCACCACAGTCACCACCACAGTCACCACCACAGTCACCACCACAGTCACCACCACAGTCACCACACCAGTCACCACCACAGTCACCACCACAGTCACCACCACAGTCACCACCACAGTCACCACCACAGTCACCACCACAGTCACCACCACAGTCACCACCACCAGTCACCACCACAGTCACCACCACAGTCACCACCACAGTCACCACACCAGTCACCACCACAGTCACCACCACAGTCACCACCACAGTCACCACACCAGTCACCACCACAATCACTAGCACAGTCACCCACACCAGTCACCACACCAGTCACCACCACAGTCACCACACCAGTCACCACCACAGTCACCAGTCACCACCACAGTCACCACCACAGTCACCACACCAGTCACCACCACAGTCACCACCACAGTCTCCACACCAGTCACCAGTCACCACCACAGTCACCACACCAGTCACCACCACAGTCACCACCACAATCACCACCACAGTCACCACCACAGACACCACCACAGTCACCACCACAGGCACCACCACAGTCACCACACCAGTCACCACCACAGTCACCAGTCACCACCACAGTCACCACCACAGTCACCACACCAGTCACCACCACAGTCACCACACCAGTCACCACCACAGTCACCAGTCACCACCACAGTCACCACCACAGTCACCACACCAGTCACCACCACAGTCACCACACCAGACACCACCACAGTCACCACACCAGTCACCACCACAGTCACCACACCAGTCACCACCACAGTCACCAGTCACCACCACAGTCACCACCACAGTCACCACACCAGTCACCACCACAGTCACCACCACAGTCTCCACACCAGTCACCAGTCACCACCACAGTCACCACACCAGTCACCACCACAGTCACCACCACAATCACCACCACAATCACCACCACAGACACCACCACAGTCACCACCACAGTCACCACCACAGACTCCACCACAGTCACCACCACAGTCACCACCACAGTCACAACCACAGCCACCACCACAGTCACAACCACAGCCACCACCACAGTCACCACACCAGTCACCACCACAGTCACCACACCAGTCACCAGCACAGTCACCACACCAGTCACCACCACAGTCACCACACCAGTCCCCACCACAGTCACCACTTCAGTCCCCAGTCACCACCACAGTCACCACACCAGTCACCACCACAGTCACCACACCAGTCACCACCACAGTCACCACTTCAGTCCCCAGTCACCACCACAGTCACCACACCAGTCACCACAACAGTCACCACCACAGTCACCACACCAGTCACCATGACAGTCACCACCACAACCACCACACCAGTCACCACAACAGTCACCACCACAGTCACCACACCAGTCACCACACCAGTCACCACTTCAGTCCCCAGTCACCACCACAGTCACCACACCAGTCACCACAACAGTCACCAGTCACCACCACAGTCACCACACCAGTCACCACCACAGTCACCACACCAGTCACCACTTCAGTCCCCAGTCACCACAACAGTCACCACACCAGTCACCACTTCAGTCCCCAGTCACCACCACAGTCACCACACCAGTCACCACTTCAGTCCCCAGTCACCACCACAGTCACCACACCAGTCACCACCACAGTCACCACCACAGTCACCACACCAGTCACCACCACAGTCACCACCACAGTCACCACCACAGTCACCACCACAGTCACCACACCAGTCACCACCACAGTCACCACACCAGTCACCACCACAGTCACCACACCAGTCACCACCACAGTCACCACCATATTCACCACCACAGTCACCACCACAAACACCACCACAGTCACTATCGCAGTCACCACACATATCACCACCAGTCACCATCACAGTCACCACCACAGACACCACCACAGTCACCACCACAGTCACCACACCAGTCACCACCACAGTCACCCACACCAGTCAACACACCAGTCACCACCACAGTCACCACACATATCACCACCAGTCACCACCACAGTCACCACCACAGTCACCACCACAGTCACCACATATCACCACCAGTCACCATCACAGTCACCAACACAGTCACCACCACAGTCACCACCACAGTCACCACACATATCACCACCAGTCACCACCACAGTCACCACCACAGTCACCACCACAGTCACCACACCAGTCACCACCACAGTCACCACCACACTCACCACACCAGTCACCACCACAGACACCACCACAGTCACCACACCAGTCACCACCACAGTCACCACCACAGTCACCACCACAGTCACCACCACAGTCACCACACCAGTCACCACCACAGTCATCACCACAGTCACCACCACAGGCACCACACCAGTCACCACCTCAGTCACCACACCAGTCATCACACCAGTCACCATCACAGTCACCAGTCACCAGTCACCACCACAGACCAGCACAGTCACCAGCACAGTCACCACACCAGACACCATCACAGTCACCACACCAGTCACCATCACAGACACCACCACAGTCACCACACCAGTCACCACACCAGTAACCACCACAGTCACCCACACCAGTCACCACCACAGTCACCACACCAGTCACCACCACAGTCACCAACACAGTCACCACACCAGTCACCACCACAGTCACCACTTCAGTCCACAGTCACCATCACAGACACCACCACACACACCAGTCACCACAACAGTCACCACCACAGTCACCACACCAGTCACCACCACAGTCACCACACAGTCACCACCACAGTCACCACACCAGTCACCACCACAGTCACCACACACAGTCACCACACACAGTCACCACCACAGTCACCACACCAGTCACCACACCAGTCACCACCACAGTCACCACACCAGTCACCACCACAGTCACCACACCAGTCACCACCACAGTCACCACCACAGTCACCACAACAGTCACCACCACAGTCACCACCACAGTCACCACACCAGTCACCACCACAGTCACCACACCAGTCACCACCACAGTCACCACACCACACCAGTCACCACACAGTCACCACCACAGTCACCACCACAGTCACCACCACAGTCACCACACCAGTCACCACCACAGTCACCACCACAGTCACCACACCAGTCACCACCACAGTCACACCACAGTCACCACCACAGTCACATCACAGTCACCACACACATCACCACCAGTCACCACACACAGTCACCACCACAGTCACCACCACCAGTCACCACCACAGTCACCACACCAGTCACACACCACAGTCACCACCACCAGTCACACACACACACACACCAGTCACACACCACAGTCACCACACCAGTCACACACCACACACACACACAGTCACACACCAGTCACCACCACACACACCAGTCACACACACACACACCACACACAGTCACACCACACACACACCACAGTCACCACACACACACCAGTCACACACACACACAGTCACACACCACACAGTCACACACCACAGTCACCACCACAGTCACACACACAGTCACCACCACAGTCACACACACACAGTCACCACACACAGACACCACACACAGACACCACACACAGGCACCACACAAAGACACCACACACAGACACCACACACAGACACCACCACCACACCAGTCACACACACACACAGTCACACACACCAGTCACCACACACCAGTCACACACACACAACACCAGTCACCACACACACACCAGTCACACACACACACATCACACACACACAGTCACCACCACATCACACACACACCAGTCACACACACACAGTCACCACACACACACACCAGTCACACACACACAGTCACACACACACAGTCACATACACACCAGTCACCACACACACACACCAGTCACACACCACACAGTCACACACACACAGTCACCACACACACACACAGTCACACACACACCACCAGTCACACACACACACACCAGTCACACACACAGTCACACACACCAGTCACACACACACACACACCAGTCACACACACACTCACACATACTCCAGTCACACACACACAGACACACACACAGTCACACACACACACACACACACACACAGTCACAGACACACACTCACACACTCACAGTCACACACAGTCGCACACACACAGTCACACACACACAGTCACACACACAGTCACACACACACACACACAGTCACACACACACCAGTCACGCACACACACACCAGTCACACATTCACCAGTGACACACACACACACCAGTCACACACACACACACACACACCAGTCACACACACACAGTCACCACCACAGTCACACACACACCAGTCACACACACACACACCAGTCACACACACACACACACACAAACACCAGTCACACACACACACGCCAGTCACACACACACACACATACACACACACCAGTCACACACACACAAACCGAAGTCACACACACACCAGTCACACACACACACATACACCAGTCACACACACACACAAACACACACACACACACAGTCACACACACACACAGTCACACACACACAGTCACACACACACACCAGTCACACACACACACACACCAGTCACACACACACCAGTCACACACACACACACACACACACACCACCAGTCACACACACACCACACCAGTCACACACACCACACCACACACCAGTCACACACACACACACACACCAGTCACACACACACACACAGTCACCACCACACACCACACATCACCACACACACACACCAGTCACACACACACACCAGTCACACACCACATCACACACACAGTCACCACACACACACCACACACACACACACCAGTCACACACACACACACACACACACCAGTCACACACACACCACACACCACACACCAGTCACACCACACACACACACATCACACACACACCAGTCACACACACACAAACCGAAGTCACACACACACCAGTCACACACACACACATACACCAGTCACACACACACACACACACACACCAGTCACACACACACACACACCAGTCACACACACACACACACACAGTCACACACACACACACACACACCAGTCACACACACACACACACCAGTCACACACACACACACACACACCAGTCACACACACACACCAGTCACACACACCAGTCACACACACACACACACCAGTCACACACACACACACCAGTCACACACACACACACCAGTCACACACACACACACCAGTCACACACACACACCAGTCACACACACACCAGTCACACACACACCAGTCACACACACCAGTCACACACACACCAGTCACACACACACCAGTCACAAACACACACATCAGTCACACACACACCAGTCACACACACACCAGTCACACATTCACCAGTCACACACGCACACACCAGTCACACACACACACCAGTCACACACACACACCAGTCACACACACACCAGTCACACACACACCAGTCACACACACACCAGTCACACACACACCAGTCACACACACACAGTCACACACACACCAGTCACACACACACACACCAGTCACACACACACACCAGTCACACACACACACACACCAGTCACACACACACACACCAGTCACACACACACAGTCACACACACCAGTCACACACACACACACCAGTCACACACACACATACACCAGTCACACACACACACACCAGTCACACACACACACACCAGTCACACACACACATACACCAGTCACACACACACACACCAGTCACACACACACCAGTCACACACACACACACACACAGTCACACACACCAGTCACACACACACACACACACACACACACACACACACCAGTCACACACACACGCACACACACCAGTCACACACACACACACTCTCACATACACCAGTCACACCACACACACACACACACACACACACACACACACACCAGTCACACACACACACACACACACATACATACACCAGTCACACACACACACACGCACACACCAGTCACACACACACACACACTCACACACCAGTCACACGGACACACACTAACAGAAGTCACACACACATACACATACACCAGTCACACATACACCAGTCACACACACATACACATACACCAGTCACACACACACACCAGTCACACACACACACACCAGTCACACACACACACCAGTCACACACACACCAGTCACACACACACACACACCAGTCACACACACAAACACACACCAGTCACACATACACCAGTCACACACAAACACACACATATACCAGTTACACACACACACCAGTCACACACACACACACACACACCAGTCACACACACACACACACACCAGTCACACACACACACACATCAACCAGTCACACATACACCAGCCACACACACACCAGTCACACACACATACACCAGTCACACACACACACACACCAGTCACACACACACACACACACACACCAGTCACACACACACACACACACACCAGTCACACACACACACACACACCAGTCACACACACACACACACACACACACACCAGTCACACATTCACCAGTCACACACACACTTGTCACACACACACACCAGTCACACATACACCAGTCACACATGCACCAGTCACACACATACACACACATACACCAGTCACACACACACCAGTCACACACACACACACCAGTCACACACACACACACACCAGTCACGCATACTCCAGTCACACACACACCAGTCACACACACATACACCAGTCACACACACACACACACACCAGTCACACACACACAAAGTCACACACACACATACACCAGTCACACACACACACACCAGTCACACACACACACACATACATACACCAGTCACACACACACAAACAGAAGTCACACACACACACATACACCAGTCACACACACACACATACACCAGTCACACACACACCAGTCACACACACACGCACCAGTCACACATTCACCAGTCACACACACACACACATACACACACACACACGCGCACACACACACACACACACACACCAGTCACACACACACAAACAGAAGTCACACACACACACATACACACACACACACACACACCAGTCACACACACACAAACAGAAGTCACACACACTCATACATACACCAGTCACACATTTACTAGTCACACACACACACATTCACCAGTCACACACACACATACATCAGTCACACACCAACACACACACATACACCAGTCACACACACACCAGTCACACACACACACCAGTCACACACACACACACACACACCAGTCACACACACACCAGTCACACACACACACACCAGTCACACACACACCAGTCACACACACACACCAGTCACACACACACACATACACACACACACCAGTCACACGCACACACACACATACACAAGTCACACACACACCAGTCACACGCACACACCAGTCACACACACACAAACACGCCAGTCACACACACACCAGTCACACACACACACACACACCAGTCACACACACACAAACACACACCAGTCACACACTCACACACACACACCAGTCACACACACACCAGTCACACACACACACACCAGTCACACACACTCACATACACCAGTCACACATTCACCAGTCACACACACACACATACATACACACAGACACCAGTCACACACACACACACACCAGTCATACACACACATTCACCAGTCACACACACACAAGTCACACACACACACATACATACACACACACAAGTCACACACACACACACCAGTCACACACACACACCAGTCACACACACACACCAGTCACACACACACACACCAGTCACACACACACATACATACACACACACACCAGTCACACACACACACACACCAGTCACACACACAAGTCACACACACACATACATACACACACACAAGTCACACATACACACATACATACACACACACAAGTCACACACACACACACAAACCAGTCACACACACACCAGTCACACACACACACACCAGTCACACACACACACCAGTCACACACACACACACACCAGTCACACACACACACACACCAGTCACACACACACACCAGTCACACACACACATACACACACACACACACCAGTCACACGCACACACACACATACACCAGTCACACACACACCAGTCACACACACACACCAGTCACACAAACACATACACCAGTCACACACACACCAGTCACACAACACACCAGTCACACACACACACACACACCAGTCACACACTCACACACACACACCAGTCACACACTCACACACACACCAGTCACACACACACCAGTCACACACACACGCATACACCAGTTACACATTCACCAGTCACACACACACACATACATACACACAGACACCAGTCACACACACACACACCAGTCATACACACACATTCACCAGTCACACACACACAAGTCACACACACACACATACATACACACACAAGTCACACACACACACACCAGTCACACACACACACCAGTCACACACACACACCAGTCACACACACACACACCAGTCACACACACACACACATACATACACACACACCAGTCACACACACACGCATACATACACACACACAAATCACACACACACATACACACACACACAAGTCACACACACACACATACGCACACACACAAGTCACACACACACACACACCAGTCACACACACACCAGTCACACACACACACCAGTCACACACACACACACCAGTCACACACACACACACACACCAGTCATACACACACACATACATACACACACACCAGTCACACACACACACACAAGTCACACACACACACACACACACACATACACACACACACAAGTCACACACACACATACATACACACACACACAAGTCACACACACACACACGCACCAGTCACACACACACCAGTCACACACACACACACCAGTCACACACACACACACACACCAGTCACCCACACACACATACATACACACACACACCAGTCACACACACACATACATACACACACACACCAGTCACACACACACACATACATACACACACACACACAAGTCACACACACACACACACACCAGTCACACACACACCAGTCACACACACACACCAGTCACACACACACATACATACACACACACACCAGTCACACACACGCACATACATACACACACACACCAGTCACACACACACACATACACACACACACACACAAGTCACACACACACACACACATACATACACACATACACAAGTCACACACACACACACACACACACCAGTATGACACAAACCCCAGTCTGCCCCAGGCTCGGAAAGGCACTTGACAATCTTGTCTGGCCTTGAGAGGGGGAGGGGGATAACTTGGGACGTTGCAGCCCGATGCTAGCGCAGCAGGGCAGAGTGGATGTCCCATGTCCAATAGCAGACCTTCTCGTCGTTAGTTTGCTTTGCTGTTTGAGTGGACAGAATTTGCTGCACCATATATCACTGCTGTACCTCCGTGTCATGTTTTCTATGAAGTTCCCCCCGCTTCTTGTGCTCTTGTTCATTTTCTGTGAATGGATGGATTTGATACTAGTAGGACACTGCACAGACCAGGGTTTTTGAAAGTGCGAAATGGATAAGTTGTATTACTGCTCAGAATGATGAAAGCTTTGAAGAGTTATCGATTGAAAGTGGCGGGAAAATGAGCGTACGCTTCGCGATCCACGGACAAAATATGCCGGCGTAAGCGATTAACAATCATATTCTTTTCAGCCTTTCCATCTCACAGAGACATTAATGTCACATTATTGACATGATTGCGATATGTTTCCAAAGACCTTGTGATACATCTTTTTCTCCCTCGACAGAATAATTCTACTCGTCTAAACTACACACGGCATAAATGCTCAGATTGATGATGATGATGTCTACTTGTATAGCGCATATATCCATACTGCCGTATGCTCAAAGCGCTTCAGCCGATGTTGAGGCTGTCTCTCAGTGTTTCGTGTCTCAAGTCAATGAGACCAGTCTCCTGCTGCCAATGGCGCTGGCACACTGTTTTCCACAAAGGAGAAATTGTGCGTGCTGGGTGTTTTTACTGTGGCCGACACCCACCCGTCGAGGACATGAGCGTCAGGATCTTTATAGTGCGTGATTTTTGATGTTTTGTGAATGCGTATCACACACTAGACCTCGGTTTATTAAGGTCTCATCCGAAGGACCTGGGGAGAGGCCCTGAGGAGGGCCGTTTGGTAGCCCTAAAGAGGGCCATTTAGTACCCGGTTTCACTCCTGGGTGGGGAAAAGTTTTTCGTGTCTTCTGTGACGTCTGTAGGTTAACTTTGATACGCTGGGCAGGAGGACACTGACACTGCTCAGGAGGACAGCGACACTGGGCAGGAGAACAGCGACACTGGGCAGGAGGACAGCGACACTGGGCAGGAGGCACTCGGCAGGAGGACACTGACACTGGGCAGGAGGACACTGACACTGGGTAGGAGGACAGCGACACTGGGCAGGAGGACACTGACACTGGGCAGAAAGACACTGACACTGGGCAGGAGGACACTGACACTGGGCAGGAGGACACTGACACTGGGCAGGAGTACACTGACACTGGGCAGGAGGACACTGACACTCGGCAGGAGGACAGCGACACTGCTCAGGAGGACACTGACACTGGGCAGGAGGACACTGACACTGGGCAGGAGGACAGCGACACTTCTCAGGAGGACACTGACACTGGGCAGGAGGACACTGACACTGGGCAGGAGGACACTGACAGCGACACTGGGCAGGAGGACAGCGACACTGGGCAGGAGGACAGCGACACTGGGCAGGAGGACACTGACACTGGGCAGGAGGACACTGACAGCGACACTGGGCAGGAGGACAGCGACACTGGGCAGGAGGACAGCGACACTGGGCAGGAGGACACTGACACTGGGCAGGAGGACAGCGACACTGCTCAGGAGGACACTGACACTGGGCAGGAGGACAGCGACACTGGGCAGGAGGACAGCGACACTGGGCAAGAGGACAGCGACACTGGGCAGGAGGACACTGACAGCGACACTGGGCAGGAGGACACTGACACTGGGCAGGAGGACACTGACACTGGGCAGGAGGACAGCGACACTGGGCAGGAGGACACTGACACTGGGCAGGAGGACAGCGACACTGGGCAGGAGGACACTGACACTGGGCAGGAGGACACTGACAGCGACACTGGGCAGGAGGACACTGACACTGGGCAGGAGGACACTGACAGCGACACTGGGCAGGAGGACAGCGACACTGGGCAGGAGGACACTGACACTGGGCAGGAGGACAGCGACACTGGGCAGGAGGACACTGACACTGGGCAGGAGGACACTGACAGCGACACTGGGCAGGAGGACAGCGACACTGGGCAGGAGGACAGCGACACTGGGCAGGAGGACAGCGACACTGGGCAGGAGGACAGCGACACTGGACAGGGGGACACTGACACTGGGCAGGAGGACACTGACACTGGGCAGGAGGACACTGACACTGGGCAGGAGGACAGCGACACTGGGCAGGAGGACAGCGACACTGGGCAGGAGGACAGCGACACTGGGCAGGAGGACAGCGACACTGGGCAGGAGGACACTGACACTGGGCAGGAGGACATGACACTGGGCAGGAGGACATGACACTGGGCAGGAGGACACTGACAGCGACACTGGGCAGGAGGACATTGACACTGGGCAGGAGGACATGACACTGGGCAGGAGGACATGACACTGGGCAGGAGGACACTGACACTGGGCAGGAGGATAGCGACACTGGGCAGGAGGACAGCGACACTGGGCAGGAGGACATTGACACTGCTCAGGAGAACACTGACACTGGGCAGGAGAACAGCGACACTGGGCAGGAGAACAGCGACACTGGGCAGGAGGACACTGACACTGGGCAGGAGGACACTGACACTGGGCAGGAGAACAGCGACACTGGGCAGGAGGACACTGACACTGGGCAGGAGGACACTGACACTGCTCAGGAGAACACTGACACTGGGCAGGAGAACAGCGACACTGGGCAGGAGGACACTGACACTGGGCAGGAGGACACTGACACTGGGCAGGAGAACAGCGACACTGGGCAGGAGAACAGCGACACTGGGCAGGAGGACACTGACACTGGGCAGGAGGACACTGACACTGGGCAGGAGAACAGCGACACTGGGCAGGAGGACATTGACACTGGGCAGGAGGATAGCGACACTGGGCAGGAGGACACTGACACTGGGCAGGAGGACATTGACACTGGGCAGGAGGATAGCGACACTGGGCAGGAGGACACTGACACTGGGCAGGAGGACAGCGACACTGGGCAGGAGGACACTGACACTGGGCAGGAGGACACTGACACTGGGCAGGAGAACAGCGACACTGGGCAGGAGGACATTGACACTGGGCAGGAGGACACTGACACTGGGCAGGAGAACAGCGACACTGGGCAGGAGGACACTGACACTGGGCAGGAGGATAGCGACACTGGGCAGGAGGACATTGACACTGCTCAGGAGAACACTGACACTGGGCAGGAGAACAGCGACACTGGGCAGGAGAACAGCGACACTGGGCAGGAGGACACTGACACTGGGCAGGAGGACACTGACACTGGGCAGGAGAACAGCGACACTGGGCAGGAGAAGAGCGACACTGGGCAGGAGGACACTGACACTGCTCAGGAGAACACTGACACTGGGCAGGAGAACAGCGACACTGGGCAGGAGGACAGCGACACTGGGCAGGAGGACAGCGACACTGGGCAGGAGGACAGCGACACTGGGCAGGAGGACAGCGACACTGGACAGGGGGACACTGACACTGGGCAGGAGGACACTGACACTGGGCAGGAGGACACTGACACTGGGCAGGAGGACAGCGACACTGGGCAGGAGGACAGCGACACTGGGCAGGAGGACAGCGACACTGGGCAGGAGGACAGCGACACTGGGCAGGAGGACACTGACACTGGGCAGGAGGACATGACACTGGGCAGGAGGACATGACACTGGGCAGGAGGACACTGACACTGGGCAGGAGGACAGCGACACTGGGCAGGAGGACAGCGACACTGGGCAGGAGGACATTGACACTGCTCAGGAGGACACTGACACTGGGCAGGAGAACAGCGACACTGGGCAGGAGAACAGCGACACTGGGCAGGAGGACACTGACACTGGGCAGGAGGACACTGACACTGGGCAGGAGAACAGCGACACTGGGCAGGAGGACACTGACACTGGGCAGGAGGACACTGACACTGCTCAGGAGAACACTGACACTGGGCAGGAGAACAGCGACACTGGGCAGGAGGACACTGACACTGGGCAGGAGGACACTGACACTGGGCAGGAGAACAGCGACACTGGGCAGGAGAACAGCGACACTGGGCAGGAGGACACTGACACTGGGCAGGAGGACACTGACACTGGGCAGGAGAACAGCGACACTGGGCAGGAGGACATTGACACTGGGCAGGAGGATAGCGACACTGGGCAGGAGGACACTGACACTGGGCAGGAGGACATTGACACTGGGCAGGAGGATAGCGACACTGGGCAGGAGGACACTGACACTGGGCAGGAGGACAGCGACACTGGGCAGGAGGACACTGACACTGGGCAGGAGGACACTGACACTGGGCAGGAGAACAGCGACACTGGGCAGGAGGACATTGACACTGGGCAGGAGGACACTGACACTGGGCAGGAGAACAGCGACACTGGGCAGGAGGACACTGACACTGGGCAGGAGGATAGCGACACTGGGCAGGAGGACATTGACACTGCTCAGGAGAACACTGACACTGGGCAGGAGAACAGCGACACTGGGCAGGAGAACAGCGACACTGGGCAGGAGGACACTGACACTGGGCAGGAGGACACTGACACTGGGCAGGAGAACAGCGACACTGGGCAGGAGAAGAGCGACACTGGGCAGGAGGACACTGACACTGCTCAGGACAACACTGACACTGGGCAGGAGAACAGCGACACTGGGCAGGAGGACACTGACACTGGGCAGGAGGATAGCGACACTGGGCAGGAGGACACTGACACTGGGCAGGAGGACAGCGACACTGGGCAGGAGGACACTGACACTGGGCAGGAGGACATTGACACTGGGCAGGAGGACACTGACACTGGGCAGGAGGACACTGACACTGGGCAGGAGGACACTGACACTGGGCAGGAGGACAGCGACACTGGGCAGGAGGACAGCGACACTGGGCAGGAGGACAGCGACACTGGGCAGGAGGACAGCGACACTGGGCAGGAGGACACTGACACTGGGCAGGAGGACACTGACACTGGGCAGGAGGACAGCGACACTGGGCAGGAGGACAGCGACACTGGGCAGGAGGACACTGACACTGGGCAGGAGGACACTGACACTGGGCAGGAGGACACTGACACTGGGCAGGAGGACACTGACACTGGGCAGGAGGACACTGACACTGGGCAGGAGGACACTGACACTGGGCAGGAGGACACTGACACTGGGCAGGAGGACAGCGACACTGGGCAGGAGGACAGCGACACTGGGCAGGAGAACAGCGACACTGGGCAGGAGGACACTGACACTGGGCAGGAGGACAGCGACACTGGGCAGGAGGACACTGACACTGGGCAGGAGGACACTGACACTGGGCAGGAGGACAGCGACACTGGGCAGGAGGACAGCGACACTGGGCAGGAGGACACTGACACTGGGCAGGAGGACAGCGACACTGGGCAGGAGGACACTGACACTGGGCAGGAGGACACTGACACTGGGCAGGAGGACAGCGACACTGGGCAGGAGGACAGCGACACTGGGCAGGAGGACACTGACACTGGGCAGGAGGACACTGACACTGGGCAGGAGGACACTGACACTGGGCAGGAGGACAGCGACACTGGGCAGGAGGACACTGACACTGGGCAGGAGGACAGCGACACTGGGCAGGAGGACACTGACACTGGGCAGGAGTACACTGACACTGGGCAGGAGGACACTGACACTGAGCAGGAGGACACTGACACTGGGCAGGAGGACACTGACACTGGGCAGGAGGACACTGACACTGGGCAGAAGGACAGCGACACTGGGCAGGAGGACACTGACACTGGGCAGGAGGACAGCGACACTGGGCAGGAGGACAGCGACACTGGGCAGGAGGACACTGACACTGGGCAGGAGGACACTGACACTGGGCAGGAGGACACTGACACTGGGCAGGAGGACAGCGACACTGGGCAGGAGGACACTGACACTGGGCAGGAGGACAGCGACACTGGGCAGGTGGACACTGACACTGGGCAGGAGTACACTGACACTGGGCAGGAGGACACTGACACTGGGCAGGAGGACACTGACACTGGGCAGGAGGACACTGACACTGGGCAGGAGGACACTGACACTGGGCAGAAGGACAGCGACACTGGGCAGGAGGACACTGACACTGGGCAGGAGGACAGCGACACTGGGCAGGAGGACAGCGACACTGGGCAG
>JAWQFJ010025029.1:32500-36197 GCA_034096865.1 Theodoxus fluviatilis
GATAGCTGGAGCATGCAATACTACATTGTCATGAGAGAGTGTGATAGCTGAAGCATGCAATACTACATTGTCATGAGAGAGTGTGATAGCTGGAGCATGCAATACTACATTGTCATGAGAGAGTGTGATAGCTGGAGCATGCAATACTACATTGTCATGAGAGAGTGTGATAGCTGAAGCATGCAATACTACATTGTCATGAGAGAGTGTGATAGCTGGAGCATGCAATACTACATTGTCATGAGAAAGTGTGATAGCTGGAGCATGCAATACTACATTGTCATGAGAGAGTGTGATAGCTGAAGCATGCAATACTACATTGTCATGAGAGAGTGTGATAGCTGAAGCATGCAATACTACATTGTCATGAGAGAGTGTGATAGCTGAAGCATGCAATACTACATTGTCATGAGAGAGTGTGATAGCTGGAGCATGGAATACTACATTGTCATGAGAGAGTGTGATAGCTGGAGCATGGAATACTACATTGTCATGAGAGAGTGTGATAGCTGAAGCATGCAATACTACATTGTCATGAGAGAGTGTGATAGCTGAAGCATGCAATACTACATTGTCATGAGAGAGTGTGATAGCTGAAGCATGCAATACTACATTGTCATGAGAGAGTGTGATAGCTGAAGCATGGAATACTAGATTGTCATGAGAGAGTGTGATAGCTGAAGCATGCAATACTACATTGTCATGAGAGAGTGTGATAGCTGAAGCATGCAATACTACATTGTCATGAGAGAGTGTGATAGCTGAAGCATGGAATACTACATTGTCATGAGAGAGTGTGATAGCTGAAGCATGGAATACTACATTGTCATGAGAGAGTGTGATAGCTGAAGCATGGAATACTACATTGTCATGAGAGAGTGTGATAGCTGAAGCATGCAATACTACATTGTCATGAGAGAGTGTGATAGCTGAAGCATGGAATACTACATTGTCATGAGAGAGTGTGATAGCTGAAGCATGGAATACTACATTGTCATGAGAGAGTGTGATAGCTGAAGCATGCAATACTACATTGTCATGAGAGAGTGTGATAGCTGAAGCATGCAATACTACATTGTCATGAGAGAGTGTGATAGCTGAAGCATGCAATACTACATTGTCATGAGAGAGTGTGATAGCTGGAGCATGGAATACTACATTGTCATGAGAGAGTGTGATAGCTGAAGCATGCAATACTACATTGTCATGAGAGAGTGTGATAGCTGAAGCATGCAATACTACATTGTCATGAGAGAGTGTGATAGCTGAAGCATGCAATACTACATTGTCATGAGAGAGTGTGATAGCTGAAGCATGCAATACTACATTGTCATGAGAGAGTGTGATAGCTGAAGCATGCAATACTACATTGTCATGAGAGAGTGTGATAGCTGGAGCATGCAATACTACATTGTCATGAGAGAGTGTGATAGCTGGAGCATGCAATACTACATTGTCATGAGAGAGTGTGATAGCTGGAGCATGCAATACTACATTGTCATGAGAGAGTGTGATAGCTGAAGCATGCAATACTACATTGTCATGAGAGAGTGTGATAGCTGAAGCATGCAATACTACATTGTCATGAGAGAGTGTGATAGCTGAAGCATGCAATACTACATTGTCATGAGAGAGTGTGATAGCTGAAGCATGCAATACTACATTGTCATGAGAGAGTGTGATAGCTGGAGCATGCAATACTACATTGTCATGAGAGAGTGTGATAGCTGGAGCATGCAATACTACATTGTCATGAGAGAGTGTGATAGCTGGAGCATGCAATACTACATTGTCATGAGAGAGTGTGATAGCTGAAGCATGCAATACTACATTGTCATGAGAGAGTGTGATAGCTGAAGCATGCAATACTACATTGTCATGAGAGAGTGTGATAGCTGAAGCATGCAATACTACATTGTCATGAGAGAGTGTGATAGCTGGAGCATGCAATACTACATTGTCATGAGAGAGTGTGATAGCTGGAGCATGCAATACTACATTGTCATGAGAGAGTGTGATAGCTGGAGCATGCAATACTACATTGTCATGAGAGAGTGTGATAGCTGGAGCATGCAATACTACATTGTCATGAGAGAGTGTGATAGCTGGAGCATGCAATACTACATTGTCATGAGAGAGTGTGATAGCTGGAGCATGCAATACTACATTGTCATGAGAGAGTGTGATAGCTGGAGCATGCAATACTACATTGTCATGAGAGAGTGTGATAGCTGAAGC
This sequence comes from Theodoxus fluviatilis, assembly GCA_034096865.1. Taxonomy (NCBI): domain Eukaryota; kingdom Metazoa; phylum Mollusca; class Gastropoda; order Cycloneritida; family Neritidae; genus Theodoxus; species Theodoxus fluviatilis. The sequence goes on from JAWQFJ010025029.1 coordinate 34,739, forward strand.
ATGCAATACTACATTGTCATGAGAGAGTGTGATAGCTGGAGCATGCAATACTACATTGTCATGAGAGAGTGTGATAGCTGAAGCATGCAATACTACATTGTCATGAGAGAGTGTGATAGCTGAAGCATGCAATACTACATTGTCATGAGAGAGTGTGATAGCTGAAGCATGCAATACTACATTGTCATGAGAGAGTGTGATAGCTGAAGCATGCAATACTACATTGTCATGAGAGAGTGTGATAGCTGAAGCATGCAATACTACATTGTCATGAGAGAGTGTGATAGCTGAAGCATGCAATACTACATTGTCATGAGAGAGTGTGATAGCTGAGCATGCAATACTACATTGTCATGAGAGAGTGTGATAGCTGGAGCATGCAATACTACATTGTCATGAGAGAGTGTGATAGCTGAAGCATGCAATACTACATTGTCATGAGAGAGTGTGATAGCTGAAGCATGCAATACTACATTGTCATGAGAGAGTGTGATAGCTGAAGCATGCAATACTACATTGTCATGAGAGAGTGTGATAGCTGAAGCATGCAATACTACATTGTCATGAGAGAGTGTGATAGCTGAAGCATGCAATACTACATTGTCATGAGAGAGTGTGATAGCTGAGCATGCAATACTACATTGTCATGAGAGAGTGTGATAGCTGAAGCATGCAATACTACATTGTCATGAGAGAGTGTGATAGCTGAAGCATGCAATACTACATTGTCATGAGAGAGTGTGATAGCTGGAGCATGGAATACTACATTGTCATGAGAGAGTGTGATAGCTGAAGCATGCAATACTACATTGTCATGAGAGAGTGTGATAGCTGAAGCATGCAATACTACATTGTCATGAGAGAGTGTGATAGCTGAAGCATGCAATACTACATTGTCATGAGAGAGTGTGATAGCTGGAGCATGCAATACTACATTGTCATGAGAGAGTGTGATAGCTGAAGCATGCAATACTACATTGTCATGAGAGAGTGTGATAGCTGAAGCATGCAATACTACATTGTCATGAGAGAGTGTGATAGCTGAAGCATGCAATACTACATTGTCATGAGAGAGTGTGATAGCTGGAGCATGCAATACTACATTGTCATGAGAGAGTGTGATAGCTGAAGCATGGAATACTACATTGTCATGAGAGAGTGTGATAGCTGGAGCATGCAATACTACATTGTCATGAGAGAGTGTGATAGCTGAAGCATGCAATACTACATTGTCATGAGAGAGTGTGATAGCTGAAGCATGCAATACTACATTGTCATGAGAGAGTGTGATAGCTGAAGCATGGAATACTACATTGTCATGAGAGAGTGTGATAGCTGAAGCATGCAATACTACATTGTCATGAGAGAGTGTGATAGCTGGAGCATGCAATACTACATTGTCATGAGAGAGTGTGATAGCTGAAGCATGGAATACTACATTGTCATGAGAGAGTGTGAT
>JAWQFJ010025032.1:0-5000 GCA_034096865.1 Theodoxus fluviatilis
CAGCGGTCCTCTTGCGATAAGGTGGTGAACACAGGGGGGAGATAATAAGAACGTCTTCACCTGATAACATAGTCCAGTTTCAGTTCTCAGTTAGTGCACTTTAGTAAATTCATAGCAGTCGTCACTGCTCCCATGAGTCCCACGTTCAGACCCACTCCACGTTCAAGGCACGTCCTCATCTTCAGCTCTCACGGACACGGACACGGACACGGACACGGACACGGACACTCCAGGTGATGCAGGCTTCGATCTGGTGGTCGGACGGCTATCAGCATCTTCACCGTAGCTGACATACAACACAGTATAAATTACTATTCCCCCTTCACATTTCTCGATTCTGATTCAGTCCTCTTAAACTTCTGCCTGTGAGGAACTTTCCTCACCTTTTCACTCAGATAAATTATCTGACCTTTAGGGATAACACATAACATAGATTACATTGACAACAAACGAATGAGAATGATGAACAAGAATTCTTCCACTAAATTACTATTAGATTCAAAAGACCAATAGTTTCCGAAGTAGACATTTGTAATTTAGCAAAACGAACTTGTTCCTAAACTGTCCAACCTAGCACAGTAGTACTCATGAAGTCCAAAAAATCTCACTCAACATCTTCCAAGAAAAGAAAATTAATACAGTTAGAAAATGTTTTATCAAAAATAATTATAAAACAATCAATACCTTTGAATATGAACATCCACTGTTCAAAACCACCCCGCTAGCTTAGTCATTTTGCTGCTAGTATTTACCCTGGAGCCCAGCCTATCAAAAACATCTTGCTGATACAAGAACTGAATGCAGAATGACACAAATACAGCTCAATGCAGCAAATTCAAAGTTTACAATAATTTGCTGAAAAACAACTCACTCCAGCAAGCATAAGCAAGATTCACACTTTGGCCTAAATATCAGCCAAGCTGTCCATGCATGCAGCTATACAGAGTTTTACTCATAACTAGTTATGATCAGTTTTCATCCAGTCTACTTAGACCAACTAACCACATTCATTCAGATATATAAGCACATAATTTCATCCAGATTACTGTGCTTAAAAAATTATGAAATTCTGTACGTAACACCACCCTTACCCGGGGAAAAAAACAAATGCCAGTTTGTTTTTTGAAAAGAGTCTTTTTTCTCTCTAACGTCAAGGCCATTACAGCCAGTTCAACATACTCAAGAGCTCACGGCACTGTTTGTTCGCAGTCAGACCGAGACAACAGATCTGCAAACGTGTTTTGAGAGCCAGGAATCAAAGCAATCTCCATCTTGTACTGGGACAAAGCAAGAGCCCATCTCTTGAGACGGGGATTTCGAAATGCTCCCGAATCCAGAAAAGACAGTGGATTGTGATCTGTTTGCAGGGAAAATGGTTTGCTCCACAAGTACCTCTGAAACTTTTCTGCAGCCCAAACGATAGCAAGACACTCGCGCTCGATCGTAGAGTATCGCTGCTCCCTCTCAGTGTCTGTCCTTGGGTCTACGCAACTAGTTATGGAATAAAACACAACAGCCCCATCCACACACTTCTGACCCAAGCTACTGTGTCCGATGCTCCATCCAAGTGTCTTGCTTTGGAATCGCAGACAGCCTCAAACGTTCCCATGGAACAAGTGAAACAGGCTACGCTGCTGTTCCAGTGTGTGCACGCCGTGCTGTCCCTGGTTAATAACCGTCTCTCAGGGCTGCTGACGTCAGAATGTAGGACGCCATGACAGGGGAGTGCAACTCTGCAGCACACAGTGGGATTTTGTTTACATGTTCATCTTTTTTTTTCTCAAACTTGTAAAGCAATGATCATAGACACGAGATACGTTGTACGGGGCAATTATGAGCTTTCTTCTAAGGACAGTCTCCGTCATCAGGTTGGTAAGTCACCAGCCACAGAAGCTGACCTGTGACGAGTTATACATTTACAAGCATAGGCCGGTGTCAAAATATGTCCACACTTAGGACCTTAACATGAGCATCTGCTCCCTCCCCCCCCCCCCCCCCCCTGCCCCCCAAGATTCCGAGGTCCAGTGACTCTCATCTCCTCAGGGTGCCACCTGCAATATCTTCAGCAGGGGAACGAGCTTTCTGCTATCCAGCACCTGTCTTCTGGAAACAACTGCCAAATAAAATGTACTCGTCAGGAGTCAAAAATGAAGGCTTTTGATAAAGTCCTCTATGCGTGCCTCGATGCTCGATCACTGGGGGGTCCAGAAGTGACCTCCATCAGTAGTGTGTGTGTGTGTGTGTGTGCGTGTGTGTGTGTGTGTGTGTGAGTGTGTGTATATGTTTGTTTGTGTGTGTGTGTATGTTTGTGTGTGTGTATGTTTGTGTGTGTGTGTGTGTGTGTGTGTGTGTGTGTGCACGCGCCCCTGAGCAGCCTTTGGGCTGGAAGTGCGCGCATTACAAGTTTACGATACATACATAACAGGCTATCAAATGTTGACACGAGCTGACACAGACGTATGCTTGCACGCGACTCGCCTCCACGTAACTCGGCACTGGTGACGTCATATCCTGCATGAGTAAAACAGCTGCTTATCTTGGTCGATTTTTTTTTCAATCTTCGTCGCTGATGTTCCATTGCTCTCACAGTAGAGCGTCGCCACTTTCACATGGCTTTGCTGGTGTTCTTCGCTTTTTATTCAGGTAAGTCACAAACAACACCGATTCCTCCTCGCGCAGCGACCTACTCGTGCAAGTGTGTGTTGATTTGATGGCATTCCTACAAGCGTGGAGTTACGGACATCATACACTTGGGAATCCGCGTCGCGCTGTACATCGGCAGGAGTGAATAGTCATGGCTTGTATTTTCGCGAACATCTCAGTGAATTCAAACACCCTCGAGTGTTACTGAAAATGGCCCCTCTTATCCCTCGCAAACCCTAGGCATTTCTACTGAAACAATTCAGACTAATCTAAATATTGTGCATGAAAACGTATTTCCACTGGTGAAGAATGCGAAGAGGAGAAGGGATAACGGCTGCAGCTGTCTAAAGTCGAGAAGATTACTGATTCCTTTGGTACAAAAATGTCATGGCTACCTACATCCAAACGAGTTTGCTGATGGTCGCGCATTAATAAGCACGGTAACAGTGTTATAGGCCATTCGCTCTGTCGTCTGATTTCAGTGTGTCACTATGCGTTTGACGTGGAAGCTCTCACGTGTCAACAATGCTTGGGTGCCAGGAATCCCCTGCAGTGTCAAACTACAACTTGTGCTGCTGGAGAGGTGGGGTATTATTCGATAAACTTCTCTCCAACTTGTGCATGATAAAGATGTAAAACGATCTTCAATCTTAGCGTACTCCTGTGAAAATGTTCCAGTAACCCACGGGTTCCTTGCCCTTCAAAGTCAAAATGTCTGTTGTCACCTGGAGATCTTTACTCTGCAAAGGCCTCGTTATGACGATGACGCATCTCTCCATATGTTGCCTTCTCTGCTGTGGATTTCAATGTCGCTACCTCCTTGTCTCCCACACGGCGATTCGTGTCCGGTTCAGCGATCTGTAGCTGCTCCTGTTTCTCCCTGACCTTCGTCCTCGTAGTTCTCTTAGTTCTCGTTTTCAGCCTCCTCTTTCTCCTCGTCCTCTTTCTCCTCGTCCTCTTTCACCTCGTCCTCTTTCACCTCGTCCTCTTTCTCCTCCTCCTCTTTCACCTCGTCCTCTTTCTCCTCCTCCTCTTTCTCCTTGTCCTCTTTCCCCTCTTCCTCTTTCCCCTCTTCCTCTTTCTCCTCGTCTTCTTTCTCCTCCTCCTCTTTCTCCTCGTCCTCTTTATCCCCTTCCTCTTTCTCCTCGTCCTCTTTCTTCTTGTTCTCTTTTCCCTCGTCCTCTTTCTCCTCGTCCTCTTTCTCCTCGTCCTCTTTCTCCTCGTCCTCTTTCTCCTCGTCCTCTTTGCCCTCGTCCTCTTTCTCCTGGTCCTCTTTCTCCTCGTCCTCTTTCTCCTCGTCCTCTTTCTCCTCGTCCTCTTTCTCCTCGTCCTCTTTCCCCTCTTCCTCTTTCTCCTCGTCCTCTTTGTCCTCGTCCTCTTTCTCCTCGTCCTCTTTCTCCTCGTCCTCTTTCTCCTCGTCCTCTTTCTCCTCGTCCTCTTTGCGCTCGTACTCTTTCTCCTCGTCCTCTTTCTCCTCGTCCTCTTTCTCCTCGTCCTCTTTCTCCTCGTCCTCTTTCTCCTCGTCCTCTTTCTCCTCGTCCTCTTTCTCCTCGTCCTCTTTCTCCTCGTCCTCTTTCTCCTCGTCCTCTTTCTCCTCGTCCTCTTTCTCCTCGTCCTCTTTCTCCTCGTCCTCTTTCTCCTCGTCCTCTTTCTCCACGTCCTCTTTCTCCTCGTCCTCTTTCTCCTCGTCCTCTTTCTCCTCGTCCTCTTTCTCCTCGTCCTCTTTCTCCTCGTCCTCTTTCTCCTCGTCCTCTTTCTCCTCGTCCTCTTTCTCCTCGTCCTCTTTCTCCTCGTCCTCTTTCTCCTCGTCCTCTTTCTCCTCGTCCTCTTTCTCCTCGTCCTCTTTCTCCTCGTCCTCTTTCTCCTCGTCCTCTTTCTCCTCGTCCTCTTTCTCCTCGTCCTCTTTCTCCTCGTCCTCTTTCTCCTCGTCCTCTTTCTCCTCGTCCTCTTTCTCCTCGTCCTCTTTCTCCTCGTCCTCTTTCTCCTCGTCCTCTTTCTCCTCGTCCTCTTTCTCCTCGTCCTCTTTCCTCTCGTCCTCCTTCTCCTCGTCCTCTTTCTGCTCGTCCTCTTTCTCCTTGTCCTCATTCTCCTCGTCCTCTTTCTCCTCGTCCTCTTTCTCCTCGTCCTCTTTCTCCTCGTCCTCTTTCCTCTCGTCCTCTTTCTCCTCGTCCTCTTTCTCCTCGTCCTCTTTCCCCTCGTCCTCTTTGTCCTCGTCCTCTTTCCTCTCTTCCTCTTTCTCCTCGTCCTCTTTCTCCTCGTCCTCTTTCTCCTCGTCCTCTTTCTCCTCGTCCTCTTTCTCCTCGTCCTCTTTCTCCTCGTCCTCTTTCTCCTCGTCCTCTTTCTCCTCGTCCTCTTTC
>JAWQFJ010025032.1:10000-15872 GCA_034096865.1 Theodoxus fluviatilis
GCGAGTTGCGCTTTCCCCTAGTGTCTCAATGTAAGCATTTTGTGAGAGCTAATTGTGCAAATACCCATTATAGATTAAACAACATTTACCTCGATATAGTGTCATTTAAAGCATCGATTACTTTGCAGTTGGTGTACCCTAAACTATACGTGTGTGTGTGTGTGTGTGTGTGTGTGTGTGTGTGTGTGTGTACATATATTAGCGAGGAAAAGAAGACACTGATCCGCAATAATCATGTTCTGTTTATTTTCCTCACAATAACGGCTTTTCATTTCCCCCTAAAAAACTGGAAGAAAACATTCCGTACACGATGATGCTAGATATTTTTATTATGCAAGAAGAGAAGATTTCAAAATATTTACTGAATTTATTTACAAACAATTAAAAAAAGTTTTGACCGAATGAAAAGTTGAGAAGAGACATGAAGTTATATCTCTTGTAGGTGTCTCAAAAAAGGAGTCTGTGACTTCAGACAAGTCTCATTAAACCCAAAGGGTTGTTATGTGTGCACTGCGTTACTGCACAACACGTCGTTGTGTAGATTATCTACACTCTCCACTGACTTACTGGAGCAGATGCTCAGAGCTCACATATTTACTTCTTTACCTCCACATTGAAAACACCGAACTGCCCGTCTTCCAAGAACATTCTCTCTCATTTGTCGTTGTATGATTTTTTTTTGTATGATGATATTTCTCCTTCTGTTTGATTCTGGTATTAATGTACAGGGTGAGATATCATTTATCCGGTGGAAACAATATTACCGTTTAAGGCTGTAAGAACAGGGATCACGTTAATGCATATCTGAGAAAACAAAACGCTTTTATTCGAGGCGGTTGTCATCAAAGGTAGATAATTATTCTATCTACAAAATTAACTGATGAAGGGCTACGCCCGAAACGTTTGTTTTCATACTAAACCTGAGATTCCAACACCTCCCAGCGATCTTTGTGATCATTATTTGTTTTTACAAAATTAAGTTTATGCTTCTAGCTGTCATTAATCAGCAACATTTGCCAAATGTCTCCACTCCGCGACGTAGTGGAGGTCATTCACTCGTCATGCGGGTAGATTACTCAGACAGCGATTCTCTCTTATTACACAGAACTTGATGCATGTCTTTTCTCTCTCTTTCCCTCTTTTTGCCAAGGAATGCTACGCAGACAAAGTCCTCAGCCGAGGGGTCGTATCCTACAACATGGGGTGCAGGTCCACAGCTGTGAGTGTTCCACGCTTGCGTGTCAGGGGGCTTTCAAAGACAAAGCCTGAGTCCCCTCTGAGCCTTTTGACATCACCCCCTTGACCTCTCTATCTAATCTTGCCGCTTCAGGCGATCCCTGCTGGAAATGCAGCGATAAGTGTTCTTTAACGCTGTCACTCTACGGACGACTTCCCAAAAGAAACGTTTCTTCTGAACCAATAACGATGTGATGCAGCCATTTCAGAAACACCCTTCTGTACTTTAAACATGTAAGAAAAAAAATAGTTCTACTACGATATATGTTTCAAGTGCAACCCCAAAAGTCGGCAAAAATTATATGTGATTTAATCGGGTTGCTTTTTCAAACAGGAAAACAGTTGTGTACGACAGAAAAAGAGTGTATCTGTTTTCCGTGCGGAATCTGAGTAAATGAAATGTATTAATGCAGATGCATTCTCCAGACAGAAATGGATCCATGAAGAAAAACCCAGTCTGAGCCAATCGTGCAGAGTGGTTGTTGAAGGGGTCCGCCCCTCTACTGCTTGTTCCAGTTCTGCAGCTTCTTCAAGCAGCACGTGCAGGTGGGCCGGGAGACACGCCAGTCTCACGACATCACCACCTGCTCTGACTGCTGTCGTCATGACGACTGCAACCGTGATGTGTGCAGGGAAGGTAGGACGTGACGTCATTGCGGACACACACACACACACACACACACACACACACACACACACACGCACACACACACGCACACACACATACACGCACGCATGGAAGCACGCGCACACACACTTACACAAACAAACACCCACACACACCGACCCCTCACCCCACACACACACTCATACACACCCACACACACGCACGCGCATGCGCGCACACACACCTACACATGCACAGAGAGAGAACGAACGAACGAACATGTTTATTGCGGGGGCCTCAGACCATTTGCAAAGTACAAATATTACAGGGTATACAATCTTTCAAATGTATCACATCCCTAATGCAAATTAAAATGATGGACAAGTAACAAGCATTACATCGAGAGCTACCGGTAAACACTATCAAGAATCAAAATCATTCCTGTAATCAAGGAAGATAGTGGCAGCCTCAGCTCTTCGTCGGAATGCATGGTATAAATACGTCGCCACATTTCTTACAGTGGTTACATCACATGCTGACAGAAGATATGTACAGAGAGAGAGAGAGAGAGAGGGAGAGAGAGAGAGAGAGAGAGGGGGGGGGAGAGAGAAAGAGAGATGGAGAGAGACAGCGAGAGAGAGAGAGAGAGAGACAGAGAGAGAGAGAGACAGAGAAAGAGAGAGAGAGAGACAGAGAGAGACAAAGAAACATACTTCTATATGTGGTAAGTTTCCTTCTCCATGTGGACATCTTTTTCTTTTCAGATCCCACGGGAACAATCTGCATGTCATGTGACAACGTGAAGAACCCGGATGACTGCCACAACGTCACGGTTTGTGACGTCACACAGGTAAATGCAATAACTCGCACTCCTGCAACGATCCAAGGGGGAGTAACTCAGAAACTCTTCCATTGCGTTTTCCAGCGGCAAGCTTTGTTTCGATTTTGTAACGCTTTTGGACAGTAACAGTGCGAAGGAACAACTTTCCGGTGTAACACGGTAAGTTCATGAAATAGGAAAAAAATTTAGGTCTTAGGCAATGCAAAGCATTTGGGTCTGTCTTCACGTCCAGGCAGCAGCGCCTTCCTTGATGACTACCAGACAATACTATTTAGTTAAAAAAAATGCATCGTTAGTTATTACAAACAAGATTTTCGATGGAAACTCTGTCTCTCTCTCTCTCTTTCTCTCTCTCTCTCTCTCTCTCTCTCTCTCTCTCTCTCTCTCTCTCTCTCTCTCTCTCTCTCTCTCTCTCTCTCCCTCTACTTCTCTCTCGAATTTAGTGTTTGACAGCTTGCATTTTGAATGGGCCAGCATTTATACGAAATCATCACTAAACTACTGACCCAAGTGCAACATTTCGTCGCATGAATGTTGGAGAAGCATCGAGTGGGTATGCGAATGGTTTATACCAACTAATAATTCACTAATGCCCAGTGCGTACTGAAGGATGTGAAAGTCCGTCTTACCTTCGTATGTAAAACAAAATATTTATTTTCGGGTACCAAGTTTACGGCGCCACTCTGACGAGTTTTATAAAGCAGTGTGAATACGGGGAAGTGTTCCAAAACTATTAGATCCTGGCACACCCGAAGAGTATGTCTCCCCTGCAAGAGAAGCACACTGACTATAAGCAACCATCCAGATGAACTAATGAACGTATACATATCTGTCAGGCAAATGTCACACCATGTTTGTACCGAACGTGTTCGCGACGCCAACATGTTCTCGAAAACACCATCCCACAACAATGTTTCGAATCAAGTCACACGGCTCACACCACTGTCGGTCGAACATCTCTAGGGTAATGATACCGTTTGACTCCAGGAAGAGTAACGTTCCTTTCGTTGCCCGTGTCGCGTACCTGGGCGCTCGGTCTGGGTCAATGTTTCAGCGAAAAGACAGCCAAGCAGCGGGTTTGAGGTCCCTCGTTTTGAAACCCTTCATACGACAATCTCGGACTGATAGATTGTTCATATAAACATCTCTTAGACCGCCATTTTTGTCTACAATCCAATCTGGCGTGGACTCCCGTTCGTTTCTTGGCTGACGTTGTTGTTGTGACGTATCACTGTTTCACGAACTTTACTAGTCGATGTCGCGAACATGTTGTGAAAAGCTAGAGCAATTCAAAGTTCTCACAACACGAGCAAAACATGTTTTGAAAACAGTGTTGGGAGTCGTGACACACGGCAAACACAGCACAACACCGATGTTTTGGCGTATTGGCAACAAAACATGTTTGGCGCGACCGTAGCGTGACATAGGGCGCGTTTGTTAGACAAATGGCTCGCCTCGATGGCTAGTCGAGGGCGAGCGAGAGGTACCTACGGCCTATGAGGGAGAAACATAGGCAACGCCTAGCCCTGGAGATATCTCGAGATTCTACGCCTAACAAACGCGCCTATAGCCCTTAGATCGAAATTAGGTATTGTGGCTCCACTTTCTTGCTGTTGTGCAATATAATACTGCCGAGGTTCGCTCTCAGCTCGCGATAACGTGACTAATCTTTTTCATGTGCTGAGATCTGATGACGCAAATACACTGTTACTTTTTTTGCAGATTACAAGAATGGTGTTTGCCTGTACACACGTATTGCTAGAGAAACTGCCGACATTGATGTTCACGTGAACATTTGTCACCTTTGTAGCCGTCCTCGCGGTCGTTGATGACATTGTTTGCTGTGGTCAGTGCACCTGGATAACTGCTGTTGCAAGACAAGATCTGCTTGCTGCACACGTGTCTTCTTTCCAGGAGTGCTACGGAGAGCAAAACATGGATCTCGCTACAGGCAGACAGAGCTTTACCTATGGATGTGCGGCGATGCAGGTTGTACATGTGTTTCTGTCTGCTGGCAAGCGTGCCGTGGTTCAGTCCCTGTCGGGATGACCTGAGTGCTGTTCTCCATCACTTACGATCTAAACGTATCTGCCTCCCCCTAAAAGGGGGGCCTTTAACACGACCCCTTTCATATGTTTCTTTAAGAGAATGACGTCTGTTCCACGTTGACGGATCTGCAGAGTCAATGTTTTTCTAATGTCTGCTACTATTTGGGTGCGTTTTGGATATTTCTTTACGGCAAGCAATTTAATTCTTGTTAACTGACGCACTGAAAGCACTTTACGCATCTTTATTCATAGGACAAAACATTTGTCTGTACTACGTGACATGTATATATTACTTTTTCGCAGCGGGTTTCCTATAAATCCTGTGTGTTCTAGTTTTTAACACTTAGACGTCGGTCTTGTTTCTACTCACACACTCTAATAGTAAAGTCTCTCTGACAAAATGCATCCGCATTACTCTCCTCAGAAGTTAAATGCAGTCAGTAGTACTTTAGGCTCACGCTTTTGATATAGATTCTAAAGTTGTGAATGTGACGTCAGGTGTGTGAGCGCCTCACTAAGATGGCGGCAGGACGACGTGACGTCACGACGTGTCTGCAGTGCTGCGACCATCACTACTGTAACAAGGCACTCTGTGGAGGAGGAAGCGTCTCCACCACTCCTGCTGGTAGGCCCGGTCTGCTGGCTGCGAGTTCCTCTCCTCGTTCGTCTGTCTCTCTGGCTGTGCCTGCCTGTCTGTCTGTCTGTCTGTCTGTCTGTCTGTCTGTCTGTCTGTCTGTCTGTCTGTCTGTCTGTCTGTCTGTCTGTCTGTCTGTCTGTCTGTCTGTCTGTCTGTCTGTCTGCCTGTCTGTCTGTCTGTCTGTCTGTCTGTCTGTCTCTCTGGTTGTGCCTGCCTGTCTGCCTGTCTGTCTGTCTGTCTGTCTGTCTGTCTGTCTGTCTGTCTGTCTGTCTGTCTGTCTGTCTGTCTGTCTGTCTTTCTCTCTGGTTGTGCCTGCCTGTCTGCCTGTCTGTCTGTCTGTCTGTCTGTCTGTCTGTCTGTCTGTCTGTCTGTCTGTCTGTCTGTCTCTCTGGTTGTGCCTGCCTGTCTGCCTGTCTGTCTGTCTGTCTGTCTGTCTGTCTGTCTGTCTGTCTGTCTGTCTGTCTGTCTGTCTGTCTGTCTGTCTGTCTGTCTGTCTGTCTGTC
>JAWQFJ010025033.1:0-5000 GCA_034096865.1 Theodoxus fluviatilis
AAGACAGTGATCTATCAAAACTCGCCAGTATGCAATTTCACTGAAAATAACATTAATTATTTGTACACCAAGTTAAAGTAGTTCACATGTCAACTTATAGTCTAAGAGAGAGAGAGAGAGAGAGAGAGAGAGAGAGAGAGAGAGAGAGAGAGAGAGAGAGAGAGTTCTTTATTTCGGCCGACGACCCGTCAAATAAATACATATGATTACACGTAAGTGTGTGGCATACTATGGCAATCTTTCAAAAAGGCATCAATGTACATATACGATTAGTCAAATGTTGATGTTACGAAACGCGATATGTACATGTTTAAGATACAGAAATATCAAATTATGGATAAAGGAAATTCAGCCATTTTCCTACTATCAGCATATATTTGTAGAGGTTATGGATACACAAGAAACATATTCAATGGAAGAGAAGTTCAACCAAAAGGAATCCATACAAATCAGATATGTACCTAGGTGTAATGGTGCAAAGACGGGCGTTCCAAACGGTAGATTCCTACATCAGATTAAGATAACTGTAACAGGTAAAACATGGAGAGAGAGAAAGAAAGAGAGAGAAAGAGAGAGAGAGAGAGAGAGAGGGTGATGAACAGATGTATCCTTAAACCGTCTATTCATATACCATAGTTATATTCACCTTTTCAATATAGAGGACTACTCAATATTGTACAACAATCTTTAGATTATTCATCCCGGTGCACACTGGTTTGAGAGACAAATGAAACGACCGTGACTCCGGGTTCCACTTCAGTAGACCGATTGCGCAGTTGTAGAGCGTAGTATATGTACATTGCTACGTCTCTCGTCTTCTGTATATCTTGTCCATCAAGAAGATATTTAAGACAGGTACGTACTGGGATGATATACCTAGCTATGTATTTTGTCCTGAGAACGTTGTATTCTGGACAGTGGATTAAAAAGTGCACTTCATTTTCTACCTTGTCAACACAAAATGGGCAGTATACACTACTGTGTTCCGACTTGTACCTTCCGTTGACATGCAGTTCATTAATCCCTAACCTAAATCTAATAAAGGAGTCTCTAAATGTCTTGATGTTTATACCATTGAGATAACTTTCGCATTGCCAGGAAGTTTTGAATGATCTATAGAATCTAAAACGTTCACTTGCGCTGATCTTAGCATTCCATTCCTGCCTGAAGCAGTCTAGCAGCCTCTGTCTGAGTGCCTTCAAAAAGCCTTTTTCGTTCATGCATCCACCATTCAACCATACACAATTAAAACCCATCTTAGCCAGGAGTTCCATTATTGCTCTAGCCCAGTTCACATCTGCTGACAGTTTACTATTACATAGCATTAGGTATGCCTGTTTCGGCAGTATATCGGTTGGCCTTTTGGACAGTCTCAACCAGTACTTTACAGGCCTTAATATCGCCGTCACAGTTACCGGATATCTTCCATTCCAGTTTCTCCATAGACCATAGCACTGGGAGATCTCACGTCTACATTTAAAAAGCGTTTGCATGCAAACATGTGCGCCTTTTCGATGATATCCTGTTTCGATAGCCCCCACAGTTCCGCCCCATACAAGAGGACAGGGGCTACCTGGGCATCGACCAGTTTAAAAAAGACGAAAGTGTTCAGGCTGTGAAGACTCCACATTGTTTTTAGCAGCTGTGCAACCTTCCGGTTTGCCTTAACCAGTTGGTGCTCTAGTGCTACTGAGACTGACAATTTAGTGGTGAAAACGTGACCCAAATATTTGTATTTGTTTACGATTTCCAATTGTGAACCCCCCAAAACCATTTTTCCCTCTTCGCCAGGTGACCCCCTCGTCTGAAGACCATCACTTTGGTTTTTTCGGTGTTCACAACCAGTCCCAGTTCTTTTGATATTACTTCAAGATTGTTAATTTGGTTTTGTAAGCTGGCTGGTGTAGTTGACAGAAGCACCACGTCATCAGCATACAAAAGGAAGAATATCTCGTTCGATCCTGGTAGAAGCTGTATTCCATGTAGACCCCGTTCTCGCACAAAGGTTGCTGTGTAGGAAATGTAAAGGGAAAATAGTATCGGCGACTCACTTACACCGGCTGGACAGTTAAACAAATCTGAGTGAGCCCAGTTCCATCTGACGCAGGCCTGCACCTGAGAATAAACAGCTTTCAGCATGTTGATGTACTTCGTCGACACTCCGCTCCATGACAATACCTTCCAAAGGTAGGTTCGGTCCACTGAGTCGAAAGCCTTTCTATAATCAATAAAAGCTGCGTAAAGTTTGCCCCTGCCACAGCCGTAGACATTTTTAACTATTGTGGAGAGCAGCGTAAAAATATGGTCGATCGTGGAATGCTCAGATCGAAAGCCTGCCTGTTCGTAGTAAATCTTGTTCCCATCTTCAGCCCAAGTTTTCAGGCGTTCAGTCAGGATGGACAGAAACAGTTTGCTCATCACGCTAAGCAGGGAGATGCCACGATAATTGGAAGAGTCAAGCTTGTCCCCGGCTTTGAACAGAGGAATGATGACTGAGCGACTCCATTTGGGAGGAAAGTATTGCCCTTCGTAAAGTTTCGCAAAGAATGCAGTGAGAAAAGGCAAAACCTGACCACCAGCTAACTTTAGCAAGTCACTTGGGATTTCATCGACTCCCGGAGCCCTCCCCCCTTTCAGCCTCATGATGGCCCATTGCACCTCTCTTTCCATGATTGGAGCATCTAGGTCTTCAGAGAGGGAGAGAGAGAGAGAGAGAGAGAGAGAGAGAGAGAGAAAGAGAGAGATGCAAGATGATACATGATGTAATACATTGATGTAATGCTTTCATATCTTATACTGTAATGTACGTTTTTATTAATGCTATGTAATATGTACCAAAAAAACAAACCTGTGTATCCCCCATTGTACGGGACGGTGGCCTACCAATAAACTATTCGTTCGTTGGTCCTTGTCTTGGACCTTGTCTTGGTCCTTGTCTTGGTCATTGTATTGGTCCTTGTCTTGGTCCTTGTATTGGTCCTGCTCCTGGTCCTGGTCCTGGTCATGGTCCTTCCTGTCCGTCCGTCTGTCTGTCTGTCTGTCTGTCTGTCTGTCTGTCTGTCTGTCTGTCTGTCTGTCCCTTCGTCCGTCCCTTCCTCCGTCCGTCCATCCATCCGTCCGTCCGTCCGTTCGTCCGTCCGTCCGTCCGTCCGTCCGTCCATCTGTCTGTCTGTCTGTCAGTCTGTCTGTCAGTCTGACTGTCTTTGGAAGGAAGACATATATGCGTTGCTTCCCTTCCACGTGCTGCTGCCATTCTGGTCTCTGTCTTGGTGCAGTGGACAGACGTGCTGGCCCTTTGCTTAAGGTCTCATGCCACTGTTGCTCTCGTTGTTGTTGTTGTTGTTCAGTTCACATGAAATGCTCTTCTCCGTCGATGAAGGAGGTGACAACAACAACAGCATCTGTTTCCTTTGGCCACTACCCACTTATTGCAGTACAGGATACGATGCATCTACTCCAGCACTAAAAATCCGCCGCAGCCAGTCCTTTCACACATCGCGCTCCAGCGCGCTGCTGACAGTTCAAGGCCGGTCTCCTGTTTCAGAGCCCCAGCAGGCGGCGCTGCCAGAGGAGTCCACAGCGAGGCAGGAGCAGCAGTCCCAGGCAGCCTGCCCTGATATAGAAGCGTCGCGCCCTCTGACGGAGGAAGAGCAGCGATTCCTGGAGGAGCTGGAGAACATCAGTCGCCCCGCCTCCGTCCGAGACCTGGAGACATCCGCGAAGAAGCAGCAGGACCAGCTGGAAGCAACAATGGAGACATCCTTAAAGAAGCAGCAAGACCAGCTGGAGGCAACGTTGGCCAGACTTCAGGCCCAACTCCAGGCTGACACGGAAGATCGACGCAAAGTCATGCTGGATGTTTACAAAGTCTTCAACGAGGTCCACACTGACCTCCGACGAGGCCTTAAACTGGACTGCTGACATTACACAGCCCGAATTGAGATATCAGAGAAGGGGTTCATCGTGCTGTCATGTTAATACGATGAATTCATGGTGGGTGGGTTGTTTTCTAATATAGCCTAGCATCTTACGCGCGTACACATTTCTTTTTAAATAATAACGAGTGTTTTCATGTATATGTGTTTGCTAGAAGTATATTGTAGTACATGTACTTAGAAATGATGTCATGCTGGTAGTCGAGTTTTGTCATCTTACCAGTGAGGTCTTTTGTTACGGGGACAAAAGTCATTACACACCTTAGGCCTCTCCAGCTGCTGCCATTGGGTTCCAAAGCATCCACTCCATCCGACAGCGTCCAACACAGAGGTGTGACGTCAGCACCCAGGGCTGTGGAAGTGCCACGACTCACGAGGGACAGACTGGTCCAACACAGTTCTGCACACACTTGGAGCAGAGGCAGAGGAAAAAACGGCAACAGCCTCGTCGTCCTGAAGCAGAGGGACTTCCTTGGGCCTTTAGTGCAGTCCTCTGCTGAAAGATGACGAACTTCGACCCAGCTTTTGTCAGTAAATGATGCTTGGTGGTTACTTAGTCTTTGCACAATACTGTATGTTTTAGTTGTCGTTTTGAAGTAGTGGCTGATTGGGGGAAAGTGGAAGACAGCAACTAATGGGGAAAGAATTGCTTTTACTTTCGCAGGTGGATGTAACAATCACAAAGCAGAATCAACTATAAGTTACTTCCAACATAAATGCCTTTCCTGAAAAGTTATTTCCCCACCATTATTATATTGACCAACTTTTTACTCCATGTATCAATATCTAACCAGAAATATGCAAGTACAATGTTTTTAACCTTTCCTGAATGGTTAACATTGTTTAACGTAGGTGTTGTGTCTGGATGGTCCGAAGTGTTTTCTGATTAAGGGTGATGGATTCTCAACTTCAGCAAAACAACACGAGCCATTGTGATTGTGGTCAAAGCAGAGACAATCCTTTTTTGGCCAATCATAAACCGCTTCACATCACTTGCGAATGAAGAGAATTAACTCTTGTTAAACTACAGCGGACCAAGCACACACAACAGTAGGTATGACCGTT
>JAWQFJ010025033.1:10000-17724 GCA_034096865.1 Theodoxus fluviatilis
TGTGTGTGTGTGTGTGTACGTCTGAATAAGTGTGTGTGTGTGTGTGTACGTGTGTGTGTGTGTGTGTGTGTGTGTGTGTGTGTGAGAGAGAGAAAAAGAGAGATAATGACAATTGGAGCAGTTTCACATCCGCTTTTTACGGTCAGCCATGGGGATACAGTAGCAGGATCGCATCTCAAAGCAAGAAATCCTTCCCCGTTCCCAAACAACACGTGTTGAGGCCAAGATTCTCCAGACCCTGCTCCATTGGACTGGACACGACATACTTATGGACAAGTCCAGGATCCCGAGACAACGGTTCTATGGAAAACTCACCCCGGGCAGCTGCAACCGGGGACGGCCAAGAAAGGGATCAAAGACAACCTCAAGACAAACCTCAAGTGGATGGACCTTCATCCCCGCCAGGTTGAAACTGCAGCCTCCGATCCAATTGCTGGGCAAAACCGTTCCATGTCGATCGTGCTATGTACGTCAAAGGACCTCTGTCAAGGGGCGTACATGGAAGGTTCCTCTGGGATGGATGATCCCCACCGTTCTTTTTGAGATGGTGGCTGTGGATTTGATCGGTCCAGTGTTACCTACTTTTGATTGTGGGCATACATACGCGCTGCTGCATGTCGATTATGCGACGAGGTACCCGATGGCAACCCTGAAATAATACGAGAAAACGAACTATAACTTCCCCTAAAGAAACAATGAAAAATCGAAATTATGAGAGGCAGGAAAAAAACACGCAAAAACGCCATACAAACCACTCAAACGATTCCAGAAATGAAAAAAATATGCGACAAAAGGCGATAGAAAACAGCAAGCGATGATAATCTTACCTCTTGAGATCTGGACTAAAGAGTGGCAGATTCAGCAGCACAGGCAGCACAGACGCCAATAAAAGGCACAGGCAACACACCGTCGCCAACAGGGAGAAAATCCCATCGACTTAGCCACAATATCAAAAGCATACAGCCTCCACAAGGTACATAGACCTACAGAGAGTCATAGAACTTTCTACGAGAAGTGAAATACAGCAACTGACTGAATTAGAATTCCCTGCGATACATTGAGTAGTGTAATATCATGAAATGTTCGTGCAAGAGAGATTATGCACCACTAGTGTGATATAGCGTAGGAGTCCGAAACTTCCGAAAAAATCTAACCACAAACCATTGAACTGCAGAGAGTGCTATGCTCATCAAAATACTTCGAATTATTAGATGGATGGATGGAGTTTTACGGCGTGTCAGCCTGCGTAGCCTATATACGTCAATTGAGCATGAAAGACAATGCAATTAGAGTAAACACAAATAAAGTCATGATGTCCCTAGTTGTTCGCCTCTTTCGAATCGCGTAGGGATAGGCGGCGGGTCAATTCTTACAGCGAACCCACAGGGGAAAATCTAATTGTAATAACAAAACAGTTAAAATGAGTTAAAAGTTAAAACAAAACTTGTCCGAGTCGTGAGAGTCATAAATAGTTTAACGTCATCAACTCCGTGATTAGCTATACAATTTCTCCTATTTGTCGTCATTGCAAAACGAGTTCAGAGAGAACCTCCTATATTTACTGGATTTATCTCCAGGTGAAACTCTGACCTGCCAGCAAATTTAATCATTATTAGTCATTAATTTTTAGAGCTATTTTGATGAATAACTACCTACCTAATTAATTAGCAAATCAAGGGTGAAACATTCTCAATGGCGGAGGTAAATAGTTATGTGTATTTAATACATAATTGAAATCGTTCCATATCATTGTCAGTTGAATCCCTTCCCATTTATAGTCATTTTAATTTATTCCCATTCCTCAGCAGTTGAATTGATCCCCGTTTGTAGTAATTTGAATTATTTTCATACCTATACATTCAAAATCATTCCCATTCGTAGTCAGGTGAATTATTTTTATTCGTTTTCATACAAATTCATTCCCGCTCAGTCACTTGAATTCATTCCCAAATCAAAGTCAATTGATTTCATTTCTTTTCATAGCTGAATTTATTCCCATGGAGTCAGTTGAATTCATACCCATACATAGTCAGTTAAAATCATTCCCATTCATAGTCAGTGGAAATCACTGCCATTCATAGCCAGTCGAATTCCTTCCCATTCAGTGTCGGCTGAATTGGTTTCCGTTCATAATCGATTGAATTCCCTCAACTCTGTCATTTTCAATACAGTGCTCTTTTTGGTCGTAATTCACAAATGAGCGTACTGAGAACCTCCAATATTTTCTGGATTTATCCCTCCAGGTTTACTGGAGGTCCTCACAGCTTTATCTGTGTGTGGTGTGTGTGTGTGTGTGTGTGTGTGTGGTGTGTGTGTGTGTGTGTGTGTGTGTGTGTGTGTGTGTGTGTGTCTGACTTAACGGCTGATATCTCAAAAACTACTGGACGAAATTTTTTGGCATTTTGCACACTTACTGGAAGTTTGGTCCGATTGAATGTATCAAATTTTCAGAATCGGGTTTGAAAAGAAAGTGATTTTTTTAACGTTTTGGTGTCGCAAAGATAACGCTACAACAGAGTCCGAATGCAAAATCTGTGACGTGATCATTTGACGTCGAATAACGTGACGTAATTTCAATGAGATTTTCGAAGAGGATTAATTTGGAGGACATTCGTGAAAGAGAAAGAAGGATTTTTTACGATGCGGGTCGTTTCATATCTTGGACGTTTCGTACCTAGTCGTTTCGTTGGGTTAGAGTTAGGGTTAGGGTTAGGGTTGCTGAAATGGTCGTTGTCGGAAACATTTCCGGACACTGTACCCGGGGTACTGTCCGACCGGACAGAGTACCCCAGTTTGAAATCTCGTCGTTACAGTCACGTGACATACCGATGATAGCGCTTAGCTCAGATTGCACACGCCACTCCGCCTGACTGACTTCGCACGCCCGGGGAGTTATGCTAAGATCCGGCCGCGTTAATGTATCTGCGTTTTGTATCAAACGTCTTGCTCGGCGGTACTGTACTCCAAGCACCTTAACGGTCCGCGTGTTTCGGGTGTAATATTAAGCTAAACGACGTTCCGAATGTTTCCGACTTCGACCATTTCAGCAGCGCTAATAAGCGTGCGAACTCAGTCAGGCGGAGTGGCGGGTGCGGTCTCGTTCTCGTTCAAATCCCGAGATTTCAAACTGGGGTACTCAGTCCGGGCGGACGGAGTACCCAGGGTACTCTGTCCGATCGGACACTGTACCCGGGGTATTCTGTCTGGTCGGACAGAGTACCCCGGGTACAGTGTCCGGAAATATTTCCGACAACGACCATTTCAGCGTTAGGGTTAGGGTTAGAGTTAAGGTTAGGGTTAGGGTTAGGGTTAGGGTTAGGGTTAGGGTAGAAAAGGTACGAATCGACTAAATGAGGTACACAACGACTAGGGTACGTTGCGTCCACGGAACGAAACGTCCAGGGTACGAAACGTCCTGTATTCGATTTTTTTCCCTCCAGGTTTTGTGAGGTCCTCACAGCTTTATTTTTTGTTTTTTAATGCCAAAACCTGGAGGTTCAGCACCAGCGGTTTTTATCCCTCCAGGTTTACTGGAGGTCCTCACAGCTTTATATGTCTGTCTGTATGTCTGTCTCTGTGTCTGTCTGTCAGTCCCGACTTAACGGCTGATATATCAAAAACTACTGGACGGATTTTCTTGACATTTTGCACACTTAATGGAAGTTAGATCCGATTGAATGTGTCAAATTTTCATAATCGAGGTTTGAAAAGAAAGTGACGTTGTTACGTTTTGGTGTTGCAAAGAAGGCAAGGGACGGAACTCTGTCCCGACTCAAGGGAAGGTTTGGCATGTGTGGCGTGATCATTTGACGTCGAATAACGTAACGTAATTTCGAAGAGATTGGACATTGGTGAAGGAGAAAGAAGGATTTTTAATCCCTTCAGGTTTACTGGAGGTCCTCACAGCTTTATAGATTAGCTCACTCGGTACGCGCGTTGAATATTTTTTTGTCGCTGGAACATGCTTCCCCACGGCGATGACGGAGCTCAACGCTGTCCAGAACCCCGCCAGGCAGCTTTGCCGCCACTGATCCTGTCGGCGGAGGGGGGGGGAGGGTTACGTCTTTGTGGTCGTGTCTCTGTCCATATGTATTATTTATTGTCTTTATGTATTCATTAGTTACTTAAAAGGGGGGGGGGTGTATTATTCTTAGTTTGTACCTCTTTTGTCAACAGTTCTTAAACAGTAACTTTAACTGTTCATTGTATATTGCCCCATTTACCAGTTAACCCTTTGGTTCCAGGTGCAGTCTTTTCTCTTGTCTGTATGCAGCTGCGTGTATGGCGTGAGTGAGATACATGGGGTAATGTCCATATTTTTTTTGTATAAACGGCGTGTTAGGGTGTGTAAGCGATGCATGCGTTTGTCTTTTTTGTGTGTTTTTTTAGCCTTCATCACTTAGTTTTCCTCGTGCTCGTTTTTAAAATGATGTCACTTGGCGAACTAAATTACTGTGAACTGTGAACTGTGAACTGTGGTTGTAGGGGATTTTTTTAAATGTTGAAACAAACGTATACAGAACATGTGATGGAAAATTACCCTAGCTTTTTAGACATAAAAGCCCCACTTTTATTCCACAAGGCTTCCTGGACTTTTACCATAAGGTCAGACTCCACCCTATGGTTTTTTATTTGCTGAGATCTATGGCCCTGCTTGAGTGTCCAAAAACCAGGACAAACAGTGAGGCGTGTTTGGACTCTTTCCCCCAATCTGCTGCTCTGTGTCATGTCCCAGCAAACCACGTTCCATTTCTAGGGCATATTTCCCCCACTACCCACCCCACCCCTATCCCTACCCCCTCTGTCACCATTTTCCTTCCAGTTATTCCTTTCAGACTACCTTTGTAAACGCACCCCAAAGTTGTGCCCTGCCCTGCACTAGATCTCCTGTGCTACTCTCCTGCAACACTAAGGCAATACCCCCATCACCACCCCTGTCGCACCCCCCCGTTCCCATAAGCGCTGAGGCAAGGGGTGTGCCAATTGGGTTTATATTTCCTTGCACAGGGATTGTCGCCTGCATTGGACAGTTAATTGTCCCCACAGCCTTCTCACCCTAGCTCGACCTCGTCTGACAGACATAATGACAAGGTATTATTTTCCCCCTTAATATATATCTCTCTCTCTCTCTCTCTCTCTCTCTCTCTCTCTCTCTCTCTCTCATCTCGTTCGCTTGCTCGCGCGCTCGCTCTCTGAGACCTGATTTGATTTGATTCGATTCGATTCCATTCGATTCGATTTAATTCCATTGTGTTCCATTCGATTGCATTCGATTGCATGATATTTCATTTGATTTTATTTGATTTGATGTGCTACAATTTGGCAAATCATACACAAGAGTTACTCTGCGAAAAAAATTACAAGACTCTGTGAAACTCGTGGAATCTTTAAACACATTTGAGATAACAGCTTGACAAGTAGTTTTATGTGCAGCCAACAAATGCAATTTCTAACCACATTTGAAACTGATTTGGTGACCACCATGTGACACACGGGTAACGTTTCAGTCATGGGATTTATACCACACTATGCGACTGATTTTATCACATTACATCTTTTTTAAAGAAAGAGCTGAATGTAAGACATGTACATGTGCCTAATACATTACCCTTGTAGAACACTGTTTATTTAAATCTCTCTCTCTCTCTCTCTCTCTCTCTCTCTCTCTCTCTTTCTGTGCACGTTTTCTTGCTACTGATAAGTGAATATGTTTTAACAGCTTATGGCAGCAGCAGCTGATAGGAAAACAGCCGTGATTTGTCTTTGTTGTCATGAATTTTCCGCAATGGTGTTTGAGCATTGTTCTCATCTATCTTAACCGTTACATACGTCTTTGTTAAAAATCAATGCACACTCATGTCATGTTTCACTTTGTTGGTGCAAATGAGGCAGCTGTCTCCTGCACATGTGTGTCCCTAGTTCCATTCAGTTTATCCTTTTTCGAAGCTGAATGAGTATGCAAATACGTGCATGAGCAATATGACACAAAAGTGATAGTACATACATATTACATGCATATATTAAATTGATGCATCTGTATCTAAAATACGGGCTGCGTCAACAAGTCATACTGACTCCTCACATTCATCTCTTGCTTCCTCCGCACTGAATGAACATTGATTGAAGAGAAGCACAAGGTGGAAAGCCTCTGTTTTCTAACACAACCTTAGTTTGGCCCATAATCCTTTTTTTATATTACCAAACATCACTCAATGAAGCAACTGACTACATATAGAGCTCTGTGGCTGAGGGGTTAACGCTTTTGACCTGCAGTCTCTTTCGCAAGTGAGTTCGGCGTTCGCAGCTGTACAGATCCAAGTTGCATTATCAAGAAAGATGTTTCTCTCAAGTTGCTTCTTCCCCATCCAGCAGTAAAACGGGTACCTGTGACGATTGAGATGCAAAATTGTATTTTAAAAAAGACGCTTTTCACTTTGAAGGATTTATCCGCAGCCTGTTTGTGAGCTCCCACGGGTGTTGAGATGGCGATGGATTGACAGTAAGCATTGCCCAACGGCCGGGGGATATAGTGTGCTTTTGGAGCGCTTGTCAATAGGTGGAAAATCGCAATATTAAAAAGTCACCTTTATCTTTACCTTACAACTCTTTTTTTCAACGATTTTAAAAATCAAAACACTTCATCAAATAGATGGGTACAGCATGTTCGCTAGTCCTTGATCAAACGTGTTGTTTGCAGACCAATGGAAACAATGACGCCGGTTCCTCTGCTGCTGCTGCTGCTGCTGCTGCTGCTGCTGCTGCCACTGCCCCTGATTGCAGAGAGCGAGGGCAGAGCCTTGCCCTACACCCCAGGGGATGCCCGCCTGTGCCTGGAGAGACAGCCGGCACTGCAGCGCTTTGAGGTGCTGCCTGGCGGGGGCTGGGACAACCTGCAGAACACGGAGGAAGCCACCGTCGTCAGGTGTGCGCTGTGTGTGCTGTGTCCTCAGCGTCCTGTGCGTGTCTACTTTTCTCTGTGTGTATACTTTTCATTTACTCTGTGTGTGTGTGTGTGTGTGCGCGCGCGCGCGCGCGTGTGTGTGTGTGTGTGTGTGTGTGTCTGTGTTTGTAAGTGTGTGTCTGTGTGTGCTCTTTGTGTTTTCGTGTTTATATTTGCATGTAAAGGTGTGTGCCTGCACGCATATGGGTGTGCGTGTATGTGTGTGTGTGTGTGTGTGTGTGTGTGTATATGTGTGTATGTGTGTGATTGTGTGTTAGTGTGTGCGCGCGCGCGTGTTGGTGTATGTGTGTGCGTATTTGTGTTTTCACGTATGTGTTTGCATGGAATTGTGTACTTGCGTGTTTGAATGAGTGTGTGTGTGTGTGTGTGTGTGTGTGTGTGTGTGTGTGTGTGTGAATGTGTGTGTGTGGGGGGTGTATATGGGTGTGTTCGTGCGTATGTTTGTGCATATATGCGTGTGTTTTGTGTGCGTGCGTATGTGTATACATGTGAGTGGGTATGTGTATGCGCGCGTGTGTGTGTGTGTGTGTGTGTGTGTGTGTGTGTGTGTGTGTGTGTGTGTGTGTGTGCACGCGCGCGTTTCACATCATGTTCGAAGTATGTCGAACAAATGCACAAAGGCACGGTTTGGTTTTAACTGAACTGACATTTAAGGATAAATCAGGAAGCCCAGTGATCAATAGGCGAAAGGTTAAAGGGTGTGTAACTCAGACATAGGTAATCAGCCGCAAAATGCGAAATCCCGCCTTTGTCTTTACCTGCA
>JAWQFJ010025034.1:0-16754 GCA_034096865.1 Theodoxus fluviatilis
CAGCGGTCCTCTTGCGATAAGGTGGTGAACACAGGGGGGAGATAATAAGAACGTCTTCACCTGATAACATAGTCCAGTTTCAGTTCTCAGTTAGTGCACTTTAGTTTCAATTCATAGCAGTGGTCACTGCTCCCATGAGTCTCACGTTCAGACCCACTCCATGTTCAAGGCACATACTCATCTTCAGCTCTCACGGACACGGACACGGACACGGACACGGACAAGGACACTCCAGGTGATGCAGGCGTCGATCTGGTGGTCGGACGGCTATCAGCATCTTCACCGTGGCTGACATACAACACAGTATAAATAACTATTCCCCCTTCACATTTCTCGATTCTGATTCAGTCCTCTTAAACTTCTGCCTGTGTGGAACTTTCCTCAACTTTTCACTCAGATAAATTATCTGACCTGTAGGGATAACACATAACATAGATTACATTTACAACAAACGAATGAGAATGATGAACAAGAATTATTCCACGAAATTACTATTAGATTCAAAAGACCAATAGTTTCCGAAGTAGACATTTGTAGCAAAACGAACTTGTTCCTAAACTGTCCAACCTAGCACAGTAGTACTCATGAAGTCCAAAAAATCTCACTCAACATCTTCCAAGAAAAGAAAATTAATACAGTTAGAAAATGTTTTATCAAAAATAATTATAAAACAATCAATACCTTTGAATATGAACATCCACTGTTCAAAACCACCCCGCTAGCTTAGTCATTTTGCTGCTAGTATTTACCCTGGAGCCCAGCCTATCAAAAACATCTTGCTGATACAAGAACTGAATGCAGAATGACACAAATACAGCTCAATGCAGCAAATTCAAAGTTTACAATAATTTGCTGAAAAACAACTCACTCCAGCAAGCATAAGCAAGATTCACACTTTGGCCTAAATATCAGCCAAGCTGTCCATGCATGCAGCTATACAGAGTTTTACTCATAACTAGTTATGATCAGTTTTCATCCAGTCTACTTAGACCAACTAACCACATTCACCACATTCATTCAGATATATAAGCACATAATTTCATCCAGATTACTGTGCTTAAAAAATTATGAAATTCTGTACGTAACACCACCCTTACCCGGGGAAAAAAACAAATGCCAGTTTGTTTTTTGAAAAGAGTCTTTTTTCTCTCTAACGTCAAGGCCATTACAGCCAGTTCAACATACTCAAGAGCTCACGGCACTGTTTGTTCGCAGTCAGACCGAGACAACAGATCTGCAAACGTGTTTTGAGAGCCAGGAATCAAAGCAATCTCCATCTTGTACTGGGACAAAGCAAGAGCCCATCTCTTGAGACGGGGATTTCGAAATGCTCCCGAATCCAGAAAAGACAGTGGATTGTGATCTGTTTGCAGGGAAAATGGTTTGCTCCACAAGTACCTCTGAAACTTTTCTGCAGCCCAAACGATAGCAAGACACTCGCGCTCGATCGTAGAGTATCGCTGCTCCCTCTCAGTGTCTGTCCTTGGGTCTACACATCTACTGTTATGGAATAAAACACAACAGCCCCATCCATACACTTCTGACCCAAGCTAATGTGTCAGATGCTCCATCCACGTGTCTTGCTTTGGAATCGCAGACAGCCTCAAACGTTCCCATGGAACCAGTGAAACAGGCTATGCTGCTGTTCCACTGTGCGCACGCCGTGGTGTCCCTGGTGGATAACCGTCTCTCAGGGCTGCTGACGTCAGAATGTAGGACGCCATGACAGGGGAGGGCAACTCTGCAGCACACACTGGGATTTTTGTTTACATGTTCACCTTCTTTTTTTCTCAACCTTTTAAAGCAATGCTCATAGACACGAGATAAGTTGTACGGGGCAAATATGAGCATTCTTCTAAGGACAGTCTCCATCATCAGGTTGGTGAGTCACCAGCCACAGAAGCTGACCTGTGACGAGTTATACACTTACAAGCATAGGCCGGTGTCAAAATATGTCCACACTTAGGACCTTTTCATGAGCATCTGCTCCCTCCTCCTCCCCTCCTACCCCCTGCCCCCCTAGATTCCGAGGTCCAGTGACTGTCATCTCCTCAGGGTGCCACCTGCAAGATCTTCAACAGGGGACCGAGCTTTCTGCTACCCAGCACCGGTCTTCTAGAAACAACTGCCAAATGCATTGTACGCGTCAGGAGTCAAATATGAAGGCTTTTGATAAAGTCCTCAAGACGTGCCTCAATGCTCGGCCACTGGGGGGTCCAGAGGTGATCTCCATCAATGGAGTCCCAGTGCCTCGTACAACCGTGGAGATGTGTGCGTGTGTGTGTGTGTGTGAGTGTGTGTGTGTGTGCGTGTGTTTGTGCGCGTGTGTGTGCGTGCGTGTGTGTGTGTGTGTGCGTGCGTGCGTGCGTGTGTGTGTGCGTGTGTGTGTGTGTATGTGTGTGTGAGCGTGTGTGTGTGTGTTTGTGTGTGTGTGTGTGCGTGTGTGTGTGTGTGTGTGTTTGTGTGTGCGTGTGCGCGTGTGTATGTGAGTGTGTGTGTGAATGTGTGTGTGTGTGTATGTGTGTGTGTGTGTGAGTGTGTGTATGTTTGTGTGTGTGTGTGTGTGTGTGTGTGTATGTGTGTATGCACGCGCCCCTGAGCAGCCTTTGGGCTGGAAGTGCGCGCATTACAAGTTTACGATACATACATACAGGCTATCAAATGTAGACACGAGCTGACACAGACGTATGCTTGCACGCGGCTCGCCTCCACGTAACTCGGCACTGGTGACGTCATATCCTGCATGAGTAAAACAGCTGCTTATCTTGGTCGATTTGTTTTCATTCTTCGCCGCTGATGTGCCATTGCTCTCACAGTAGCGCGTCGTCACTTTCAAATGGCTTTGCTGGTGTTCTTCGCTTTTTATTCAGGTAAGTCACAAACAGCTCCGATTCCTCCTCGCGCGGCGACCTCCTCGTGCAAGTGTGTGTTGATTTGATGGCGTTCCTACGAGCGTGGAATTACGGACATCATACACATGGTAAGCCACATCGCGCTGTACATCGGCAGGAGTGAATAGTCATGGCTTGTATTTTCGCGAACATCTCAGTGAATTCAAACATCCTCGAGTGTTACTGAAAATGGCCCCTCTTATCCCTCGCAAACCCTATGCATTTCTACTGAAACAATTCAGACTAATCTAAATATTGTGCATGAAAACGTATTTCCACTTTGTGAAGAATGCAAAGAGGAGAATGGATAACGGCTGCAGCTTTCCAAAGTCGAGAAGATTACTGATTCCTTTGGTATAATAATGTCATGGCTACCTACATCCAAACGAGTTTGCTGATGGTTGGGCATTAATAAGCACGGTAACAGTGTTATAGGCCATTCGCTCTGTCGTCTGATTTCAGTGTGTCACTTTGCGTTTGACGTGGAAGCTCTCGCGTGTCAACAATGCTTGGGAACCAGGAATCCCCTGCAGTGTCAAACTACAACTTGTGCTGCTGGAGAGGTGGGGTATTATTCGATAAACTTCTTTCCAACTTGTGCATGATAAAGATGTAAAACGATCTTCAATCTTAGCGTACTCCTGTGAAAATGTTCCAGTAACCCACGGGTTCCTTGCCCTTCAAAGTCAAAATGTCTGTTGTCACCTGGAGATCTTTGCTCTGCAAAGGCCTCGTTATGACGATGACGCACCGCTCCATATGTTGCCTTCTCTGCTGTGGATTTCAATGTCGCTACCTCCTTGTCTCCCACACGGCGATTCGTGTCTGGTTCAGCGACCTATAGCCGCTCCTGTTTCTCCCTGACCTTCACCCTCGTAGTTCTCTTAGTTCCCGTTTTCAGCCTTAGCTTTCCCCTCATCCTCTTTCTCCTCGTCCTCTTTCTTCTCGTCCTCTTTCTCCTCGTCCTCTTTCTCCTTGTCCTCTTTCTCCTCGTCCTCTCTCTCCTCGTCCTCTTTCTCCTCGTCCTCTTTTTCCTTGTCCTCTTTCTCCTTGTCCTCTTTCTCCTCGTCTTCTTTCTCCTCCTCCTCTTTCTCCTCGTCCTCTTTCTCCTCGTCCTCTTTCTCCTCGTCCTCTTTCTCCTCGTCCTCTTTCTCCTCGTCCTCTTTCTCCTCGTCCTCTTTCTCCTCGTCCTCTTTCTCCTCGTCCTCTTTCTCCTCGTCCTCTTTCTCCTCGTCCTCTTTCTCCTCGTCCTCTTTCTCCTCGTCCTCTTTCTCCTCGTCCTCTTTCTCCTCGTCCTCTTTCTCGTCGTCCTCTTTCTCCTCGTCCTCTTTCTCCTTGTCCTCTTTGCCCTCTTCCTCTTTCTCCTCGTCCTCTTTCTCCTCGTCCTCTTTCTCCTTATCCTTTTTCTCCTCGTCCTTATTCTCCTCGTCTTCTTTGTCCTCGTCCTCTATCTCCTCGTCCTCTTTCTCCTCGTCCTCTTTCTCCTTGTCCCCTTTCTCCTCGTCCTCTTTCTCCTCGTCCTCTTTCTCCTCGTCCTCTTTGCCCTCGTCCTCTTTCTCCTCGTCCTCTTTCTCCTCGTCCTCTTTCTCCTCGTCCTCTTTCTCCTCGTCCTCTTTCTCCTCGTCCTCTTTCTCCTCGTCCTCTTTCTCCTCGTCCTCTTTCTCCTCGTCCTCTTTCTCCTCGTCCTCTTTCTCCTCGTCCTCTTTCTCCTCGTCCTCTTTCTCCTCGTCCTCTTTCTCCTCGTCCTCTTTCCCCTCGTCATCTTTCTCCTCGTCCTCTCTCTCCTCGTCCTCTTTCCCCTCGTCCTCTATCTCCTCGTCCTCTTTCTCCTCGTCCTCTTTCTCCTCGTCCTCTTTCTCCTCGTCCTCTTTCTCCTCGTCCTCTTTCTCCTCGTCCTCTTTCTCCTCGTCCTCTTTCTCCTCTTCCTCTTTCTCCTCGTCCTCTTTCTCCTCGTCCTCTTTCTCCTCGTCCTCTTTCTCCTCGTCCTCTTTCTCCTCGTCCTCTTTCTCCTCGTCCTCTTTCTCCTCGTCCTCTTTCTCCTCGTCCTCTTTCTCCTGTCCTCTTTTCCCTCGTCCTCTTTCTCCTCGTCCTCTTTCTCCTCGTCCTCTTTCTCCTCGTCCTCTTTCCCCTCGTCCTCTTTCTTCTCGTCCTCTTTCTCCTCGTCCTCTCTCTCCTCGTCCTCTTTCTCCTCGTCCTCTATCTCCTCGTCCTCTTTCTCCTCGTCCTCTTTCTCCAGGTCCTCTTTCTCCTCGTCCTCTTTCTCCTTGTCCTCTTTCTCCTTGTCCTCTTTCCCCTCTTCCTCTTTCTCCTCGTCCTCTTTCTCCTCGTCCTCTTTCCCCTCGTCCTCTTTCCCCTCATCCTCTTTCCCCTTCTCCTCTTTCTCCTTGTCCTTGACCTCCTTGTCCTCTTTCTCCTTCTCCTCCTTCCTCTCGTCCTCTTTCTCCTCGTCCTCTTTCTCCTTGTCCTCTTTCCTCTGGTCCTCTTTCCCCTCTTCCTCTTTCCCCTCTTCCTCTTTCTCCTCGTCCTCTTTCTCCTCGTCCTCTTTCTCCTTGTCCTCTTTCTCCTTGTCCTCTTTCTCCCTGTCCTCTTTCTCCTTGTCCTCGTCCTCTTTGTCCTCGTCCTTGACCTCCTCATCCTTGACCTCCTCGCTTTTGACCTCGTCTCTGACTTCCCCATCGTTTTTTTTCTTCATCCTGTTTCTCCTCGTCCTTGACCCTTCGTCCTTGATCTCCTTGTCCTTGACCTCTTCTTCCTCCTCGTCTTTGATCCTCGTTCTGGCTCTCGTACTTGTTGTTCTCGACGCCATGTTCTTTTCTTCTTTCCCATCCTCGTCCTCGTCCTTCCCGTCGTCGTCATCTTTCTCCTCTCATTCGGCGTCGTCATTCTCGTCGTCGCCTTTTTCGACATTTTCTTCGTCTGGCTCTTTCTCCTCTTCCTCCAGTGATATTTCTACCCACACTTTCTTCCAAATCTACCTTGTTTTATGCTTACCGTCCAACCCCTGCTTCTGTTTATTTTCTTCAAGATAATTTACTTTGCTTCTCACTCGTCACAAGTTCTGAAACCTACAGCATTACAAACATTGTGACTGAAGAAAATTTCATGTGTGCTGAAATTCGACCAATTTCTTTTTTTCATAGGGAAAATAACAACACCTAATTTTGAAGACACGCAACACACATCATCCCAAGAGAACCTCAAAGGATCTCCTTCTGAACAGGCTTGTGTTTTCCATTGTCTACAGCGGTGCTACGTGGAGGAGACGGTAGTTCTGTTCCTGTACAGGCTTGTGTTTTCCATTGTCTACAGCGGTGCTATGTGGAGGAGACGGTAGTTCTGTTCCTGTACAGGCTTGTGTTTTCCATTGTCTACAGCGGTGCTATGTGGAGGAGACGGAAGTTCTGTTCCTGTACAGGCTTGTGTTTTCCACTGTCTACAGCGGTGCTATGTGGAGGAGACGGAAGTTCTGTTCCTGGTCAGGCTTGTGTTTTCCATTGTCTACAGCGGTGCTATGTGGAGGAGACGGTAGTTCTGTTCCTGTACAGGCTTGTGTTTTCCATTGTCTACAGCGGTGCTATGTGGACGGTAGTTCTGTTCCTGTACAGGCTTGTGTTTTCCATTGTCTACAGCGGTGCTATGTGGAGGAGACGGTAGTTCTGTTCCTGTACAGGCTTGTGTTTTCCATTGTCTACAGCGGTGCTATGTGGAGGAGACGGAAGTTCTGTTCCTGTACAGGCTTGTGTTTTCCATTGTCTATAGCGGTACTATGTGGAGGAGACGGAAGTTCTGTTCCTGTACAGGCTTGTGTTTTCCATTGTCTACAGCGGTGCTACTTGGAGGAGACGGTGACGGCGCTGCAGGAAGTCCTCTACAACTTGGGATGCGAGAATCAGCAGGTAGGGGGCGCCACACGCGCTTTCCATCGCACCTCACACAGTGCTGTGCACGGCACACGTCGGGTGGTGCTTGGTCGCTCAGAACGGGCAGTTGTGACCGTGCATAAGAGACAAGGCTGAAGAGCGAAAAAATGTTTCCCAGAAAGCGCTGGGTAAAATGATCAGCGCACTAGGTCACATAGCACGTTTACCTCATTCTTACGTCACTGAAAAATAAAATAATTGAAGATTTCTCTTCTTGGAACAAACTGATTTATCTCGAATATTCATGAATTCGTGGAAAAAACTGTTGTTGAAATATCTCATGTTGTCATGTTTCGTATTCAACCTTGTCTGCTCATGCGCAGCTACAATTATTGTGTTGGCATGGATACGAGCAATTTGAGATTGTTTGTCGCACGTTCTGGAATGCGCATGCACATGCAATTGTACAGCTGTTTTCGACCAATCGAAATGCAGTTTGCTGTTCATACTCTTCCCAGAAGCAGCTGTGGAGTAAAGAGAGAAGGAAGCTGCAGGGTGGGGGCGTACATAAAATCGAGTTTTAGGGTACGTGCTTAGTTGACAAATACAAAAAAGGAGAAGAAATTCAACTACAAGAAAATGTTGTAAATCAACTCACAGCTGCTGCATGATCTGAATCACCCACGTGATGATACAGAATTGCTTTTTACGATGTTGCTGGCAGAAAAGCTTGTTGGTGTTTTATCTAAATATATTATTTTTCCTTATTCCTTTCTTACAAATGTACATTGTGTTGCAGCAACAAATAACCACACATATGTCATGCTACGTGTTTTATGTATAGTCTACAACTGAGCTGGATAGTTGCTACCAGTTTTGTAAATAGCTCAGTCCATCTATCAATGATTACCAACCCACCCTCTCTCTCTCTCTCTCTCTCTCTCTCTCTCTCTCTCTCTCTCTCTCTCTCTCTCTCTCTCTCTTTCTTGTCTTTCTCTCTCTCTTTCTCTCTATTTATCTATCTATTTATATCTCTATTTATATATCTCTCTCTTTCTCTCTCGTTATCTCTTTCTCTCTCTCTGTATCTCGTTCTCTCTCTCTCTTTATCTCAGACACAATCACACTCATACGCTCATATGCGTGCGCGAGCAAACACACACACACACACACACACACGCACACACACACACACACACACACACACACACACACACACACTCACACACAACTCACATTGACACATATGAAAATCTAGTCACTACATATTTCCAGGTGTGCCAATCGCTGTCGGTTTCTCCCTTCGGACGTCGCCATCTTGGATCACGTGACGCACGTCAGGTTCCCTCCGTGACCACGTGTTTCCGGTGCTGTGACAGCGACCTCTGTAACAGGGGGAACTGCTCGGGTGGGTGGTGATCCGCAGAAAGCATCAAGTTTCGTACAAAAATAACATGTTATATTGCATGAAGCTGATGAATATTCATAAGCCTTATCGTTTAGATATAACAGCACAGGCCCTAAAATATGGTAAATGTTGTTCCTGCATGTGTGGACTCTGATAAAAGGAGCAAATCTGTCTTGGCTTAAAGATGGTGGCTTCACGTGCAGGATGGGCTTTAGGAATGTGTGTCACTCTGTCTCTCTGCACTCGTCAGCAAGATGTGCTGCACGCCCACTAGCTTGGTTTCAAATGCGAGTGTACGCGTGCGGGGTGTAAAAGGGGACCCCATTTTGAAGAACAAGAGGCTCCAGTCCTGAAAGGACAAGGATCCGTGAGTGCATGGTATGAAACCGTCTCGTCCTCGTGACATGATGGTGAATATTGAAGTGATGTTTTCTCTCTCAATTAAAAAAACCCCATCAGAATTTGATTTATGAATTGACATCGCTACTGATTTTATCCAGTGACAGACGAGTGCGCGAGCAGTCCGTGCAGCAATGGCGGGACGTGCGAGAACACGGACAAAGGCTTCGTCTGTCACTGTCCGTCTGGCTTCAGGGGATCTCAGTGTTCTCAAGGTACTGGCACTCTCACTACCAACATCTTCTCATGCTTCTTCCCATTCTGTAAACCCGAGTCAGTAGTGACTCTGGCACAGTTCGCAATGAATGCGTAATTGACTTAATCCATTGCGCGAAATATAGTTCGTTCTGATACTATTTTTCTCTCCACTTTTTACAGAAATCATTCAGGTGTCAAAACGTGTTTCCATTTTAACACAAACATGTTACTTAATCGAATAAACGTATGTTTATTGCCTCAACAAAAGTAAATTAAGAGTTTTGTGCGAAATAGTCTTAGAACTACTTTAACGGCGTATGTCAGGGAGCAGATCGGCTATCCCACAAGCCTCTCGTGTGACCCTCATTTGCATATTTCGGATAAAATTCTTCCACCACGTGATGTCAATTGTGCTAGAGACTGTTTCACCGGCAGGCGAAGTCTCTAGTGGACTAGAATGCCTTCTCACTCGCTCGCTAATTCACTGGCTCACTCGCTTGCATAAGCACTCGCTCACTTACTCGCTCATGCACTCGCTTGCTCACGCACTCGCTTGCTCGCTCACTCGCTCGCTCACTCGCTCACTCTCTCACTCACTCACTCACTCACTCACTCACTCACTCACTCACTCACTCACTCACTCATTCACTCACTCACTCACTCACTCACTCACTCACTCACTCACTCACTCACTCACTCACTCACTCACTCACTCACTCACTCACTCACTCACTCACTCACTCACTCACTCACTCACTCACTCACTCACTCACTCACTCACTCACTCACTCACTCACTCACTCACTCACTCACTCACTCACTCACTCACTCACTCACTCACTCACTCACTCACTCACTCACTCACTCACTCACCCACTCATCCACCCACACACCCACTCACACTAATTCACTCTTTCAGATGTGGACGAGTGTCTAAGTCATCCTTGCCAAAACGGAGGCACGTGCATCAATCTTGCAGGAAATTTCACCTGCACCTGTCCTTTCAAATACGAAGGAAAACTCTGTGAAAGGAGTGAGTATATCGGGCACGCACATTATGCACAGAAGAACTTTTTCCACATAATGTATTTACTGACCTGAACTGCTACTCGACAAATGGAGTTGTAGTGATTGCCTTTTTAAAAATCACAACAAAAAATAATAGTCGAGTCTAAGAGTAGTTTGCTGGGAAAAGTTGAGCTTGCTTACGTTATAAATGGTTGACGTTAAACATGACAGTCTTCCGAGCGCACCGTCCTAGCTTCACAATACATTGTTCTTGTGTTCAGTTCTGCAAGGAACCCTTTAGTTCGCCACAACCTACAATGTGCTCAGTGTTTTTATATTCCGCAATATGTTCCATTTATGTCAGTAGCTACACCGTTTATGATACATGTACCTTCACGTGGAGCAGATAAACGAAAACTATGGTAACTGCTACACAAAGTTGGAGATTTTGAAAAAGGATGTATGTATCTTCTCATGTGAAGGACTGGATCTACGCTGATTCACTACTATTTTACGGGTCTCTATCCATTAAGTGGTATCGCTTCATGTGTGAATGTCCATAGGGCACTCAAGTGTTTTGTTTTGCATACGCTTCCTTTCTTCCAGAGTCTGCTGGCATGGTGTGCCAGTTCTGTGCTGGGGTGTCCAACCCCTTGCTCTGCAACAACCCTGTAGTCTGCCGCGACAACGAGGTATGTTTCCTCTGCAGTAGTGGGTCCTTGCACTGTACTGTCTCCTCATGAATGTTACCAACACAGAGCGGAGCCGTAGGAACTATTCAGCGGGATTCTTTGGTAGACTCAGTGCTCCTGTTCTTACTCAAAACACAAGAATGTCACACTGCTGAAGACACTCGATGCCCCCCTCATCAGCTGGAACCCATGGCTGCTGGGCTTTCGGGGCCTGCTGCTGTAGCTCAATGGCCACCCCATCAGCTGGAACCCATGGCTGCTGTGCTTTCGGGGCCTGCTGCAGTAGCTCAATGGCCACCCCATCAGCTGGAACCCCTGGCTGCTGGGCTTTCGGGGCCTGCTGCAGTAGCTCAGCCAGGGGCGGTCCCAAGCAGTCAAAGAGGCTACGACTTACACAGGGGAAAACTGGATCTGAGGATACCTCATGAGGGCGAAAGCGAGTTGCGCTTTCCCCTAGTGTCTCAATGTAAGCATTTTGTGAGAGCTAATTGTGCAAATACCCATTATAGATTAAACAACATTTACCTCGATATAGTGTCATTTAAAGCATCGATTACTTTGCAGTTGGTGTACCCTAAACTATACGTGTGTGTGTGTGTGTGTGTGTGTGTGTGTGTGTGTGTGTGTGTACATATATTAGCGAGGAAAAGAAGACACTGATCCGCAATAATCATGTTCTGTTTATTTTCCTCACAATAACGGATTTTCATTTTCCCCAAAAAACTGGAAGAAAACATTCCGTACACGATGATGCTAGATATTTTTATTATGCAGGAAGAGAAGATTTCAAAATATTTACTGAATTTATTTACAAACAATTAAAAAAAGTTTTGACCGAATGAAAAGTTGAGAAGAGACATGAAGTTATATCTCTTGCAGGTGTCTCAAAAAAGGAGTCTGTGACTTCAGACAAGTCTCATTAAACCCAAAGGGTTGTTATGTGTGCACTGCTTTACTGCACAACACGTCGTTGTGTAGATTATCTACACTCTCCACTGACTTACTGGAGCAGATGCTCAGAGCTCACATATTTACTTCTTTACCTCCACATTGAAAACACCGAACTGCCCGTTTTCCAAGAACATTCTCTCTCATTTGTCGTTGTATGATTTTTTTGTATGATGATATTTCTCCTTCTGTTTGATTCTGGTATTAATGTACCGGGTGAGATACCATTTATCCGGTGGAAACAATATTACCGTTTAAGGCTGTAAGAACAGGGATCACGTTATTGCA
Source organism: Theodoxus fluviatilis (assembly GCA_034096865.1). Classification (NCBI taxonomy): domain Eukaryota; kingdom Metazoa; phylum Mollusca; class Gastropoda; order Cycloneritida; family Neritidae; genus Theodoxus; species Theodoxus fluviatilis. The sequence goes on from JAWQFJ010025034.1 coordinate 11,693, forward strand.
TATCTGAGAAAACAAAACGCTTTTATTCGAGGCGGTTGTCATCAAAGGTAGATAATTATTCTATCTACAAAATTAACTGATGAAGGGCTACGCCCGAAACGTTTGTTTTCATACTAAACCTGAGATTCCAACACCTCCCAGCGATCTTTGTGATCATTATTTGTTTTTACAAAATTAAGTTTATGCTTCTAGCTGTCATTAATCAGCAACATTTGCCAAATGTCTCCACTCCGCGACGTAGTGGAGGTCATTCACTCGTCATGCGGGTAGATTACTCAGACAGCGATTCTCTCTTATTACACAGAACTTGATGCATGTCTTTTCTCTCTCTTTCCCTCTTTTTGCCAAGGAATGCTACGCAGACAAAGTCCTCAGCCGAGGGGTCGTATCCTACAACATGGGGTGCAGGTCCACAGCTGTGAGTGTTCCACGCTTGCGTGTCAGGGGGCTTTCAAAGACAAAGCCTGAGTCCCCTCTGAGCCTTTTGACATCACCCCCCTTGACCTCTCTATCTAATCTTGCCGCTTCAGGCGATCCCTGCTGGAAATGCAGCGATAAGTGTTCTTTAACGCTGTCACTCTACGGACGACGTCCCAAAAGAAACGTTTCTTCTGAACCAATAACGATGCGATGCAGCCATTTCAGAAACGGCCTTCTGTACTTTAAACATGTAAGAAAAAAATAGTTCTACTACGATATATGTTTCAAGTGCAACACCAAAAGTCGGCAAAAATTATATGTGATTTAATCGGGTTGCTTTTTCAAACAGGAAAACAGTTGTGTACGACAGAAAAGGAGTGTATCTGTTTTTCGTGCGGAATCTGAGTAAATGAAATGTATTAATGAGGATGCATTCTCCAGACAGAAACGGATCCATAAAGAAAACTTCAGTCTGAGCCAAACGTGCGGAGTGGTTGTTGAAGGGGTCCGCCCTCTACTGCTTGTTCCAGTTCTGCAGCTTCTTCAAGCAGCACGTGCAGGTGGGCCGGGAGACACGTCAGTCTCACGTCATCACCACCTGCTCTGACTGCTGTCGTCATGACGACTGCAACCGTGATGTGTGCAGGGAAGGTACGAAGTGACGTCATTGCGGACACACACACACACACACACACACACACACACACACACACACACACACACACACACGCACACCCACATACACGCACGCATGGAAGCACGCGCACACACACTTACACAAACAAACACACACACACACCGACCCCTCATCCCCCCACACACACTCATACACACCCACACACACGCACGCGCATGCGCGCACACACACCTACACATACACAGAGAGAGAACGAACGAACGAACATGTTTATTGCGAGGGCCTCAGGCCCGGTTGCAAAGTACAAATATTACAGGGTATACAATATTTCAAATGTATCACATCCCTAAAGCAAATTAAAATGATGGACAAGTAACAAGGATTACATCGAGAGCTACCGGTAAACACTATCAAGAATCAAAATCATTCCTGTAATCAAGGAAGATAGTGGCAGCCTCAGCTCTTCGTCGGAATGCATGGCATAAATACGTCGCCACATTTCTTACAGTGGTTACATCACATGCTGACAGAAGATATGTACAGAGAGAGAGAGAGAGAGGGAGAGAGAAAGAGAGAGAGAGAGAGGGGAGAGAGAGAGAGAGAGGGAGAGAGAGAGAGAGAGAGAGAGAGAGAGAGAGAGAGAGAGAGAGAGACAGAGAGAGAGAGAGAGAGAGAGAGAGAGAGAGAGAAACAAATACACATACTTCTATATGTGGTAAGTTTCCTTCTCCATGTGGACATCTTTTTCTTTTCAGATCCCACGGGAACAATCTGCATGTCATGTGACAACGTGAAGAACCCGGATGACTGCCACAACGTCACGGTTTGTGACGTCACACAGGTAAATGCAATAACTCGCACTCTTGCAACGATCCAAGGGGGAGTAACTCAGAAACTCCTCCATTGCGTTTTCCAGCGGCAAGCTTTGTTTCGATTTTGTTACGTTTTTGGACAGTCAGTGTGCGAAGGAACAACTTTCCGGTGTAACACGGTAAGTTCATGAAATAGGAAAATAATGTAGGTCTTAGGCAATGCAAAGCATTTGGATCTGTCTTCACGTACAGGCAGCAGCGCCTTCCTTGATGACTACGAGACAATACTATTTATTTTAAAAATGTATCGTTAGTTATTACAAACAAGATTTTCGATGCCAACTCTCTCTCTCTCTCTCTCTCTCTCTCTCTCTCTCTCTCTCTCTCTCTCTCTCTCTCTCTCTCTCTCTCTCTCTCTCTCTCTCTCTCTCTCTCTCTCTCTACTTCTCTCTCGAATTTAGTGTTTGACAGCTTGCATTTTGAATGGGCCAGCATTGATACGAAATCATCACTAAACTACTGACCCAAGTGCAACATTTCGTCGCATGAATGTTGGAGAAGCATCGAGTGGGTATGCGAATGGTTTATACCAACTAATAATTCACTAATGCCCAGTGCGTACTGAAGGATGTGAAAGTCCGTCTTACCTTCGTATATAAAACAAAATATTTATTTTCGGGTACCAAGTTTACGGCGCCACTCTGACGAGTTTTATAAAGCAGTGTGAATACGGGGAAGTGTTCCAAAACTATTAGATCCTGGCACACCCGAAGAGTATGTCTCCCCTGCAAGAGAAGCACACTGACTATAAGCAACCATCCAGATGAACTAATGAACGTATACATATCTGTCAGGCAAATGTCACACCATGTTTGTACCGAACGTGTTCGCGACGCCAACATGTTCTCGAAAACACCATCCCACAACAATGTTTCGAATCAAGTCACACGGCTCACACCACTGTCGGTCGAACATCTCTAGGGTAATGATACCGTTTGACTCCAGGAAGAGTAACGTTCCTTTCGTTGCCCGTGTCGCGTACCTGGGCGCTCGGTCTGGGTCAATGTTTCAGCGAAAAGACAGCCAAGCAGCGGGTTTGAGGTCCCTCGTTTTGAAACCCTTCATACGACAATCTCGGACTGATAGATTGTTCATATAAACATCTCTTAGACCGCCATTTTTGTCTACAATCAATCTGGCGTGGACTCCCGTTCGTTTCTTGGCTGACGTTGTTGTTGTGACGTATCACTGTTTCACGAACTTTACTAGTCGATGTCGCGAACATGTTGTGAAAAGCTAGAGCAATTCAAAGTTCTCACAACACGAGCAAAACATGTTTTGAAAACAGTGTTGGGAGTCGTGACACACGGCAAACACAGCACAACACCGATGTTTTGGCGTATTGGCAACAAAACATGTTTGGCGCGACCGTAGCGTGACATAGGGCGCGTTTGTTAGACAAATGGCTCGCCTCGATGGCTAGTCGAGGGCGAGCGAGAGGTACCTACGGCCTATGAGGGAGAAACATAGGCAACGCCTAGCCCTGGAGATATCTCGAGATTCTACGCCTAACAAACGCGCCTATAGCCCTTAGATCGAAATTAGGTATTGTGGCTCCACTTTCTTGCTGTTGTGCAATATAATACTGCCGAGGTTCGCTCTCAGCTCGCGATAACGTGACTAATCTTTTTCATGTGCTGAGATCTGATGACGCAAGGAAACTGTTACATTTTTTTGCAGATTACAAGAATGGTGTTTGCCTGCTATTTCGATTCACACATATTGCTAGAGAAACTGCCGACATTGATGTTCATGTGAACATTGTCACCTTTGTAGCCGTCCTCACGGTCGTTGATGACATTGTTGCTGTGGTCAGTGCACCTGGATAACTGCTGTTGCAAGACAAGATCTGCTTGCTGCACACGTGTCTTCTTTCCAGGAGTGCTACGGAGAGCAAAACATGGATCTCGCTACAGGCAGACAGAGCTTTACCTATGGATGTGCGGCGATGCAGGTTGTACATGTGTTTCTGTCTGCTGGCAAGCGTGCCGTGGTTCAGTCCCTGTCGGGATGACCTGACTGCTGTTCCCCATCACTTACGATCTAAACGTATCTGCCTCCCCCTAAAAGGGGGGCCTTTAACACGACCCCTTTCATATGTTTCTTTAAGAGAATGACGTCTGTTCCACGTGGACGGATCTGCAGAATCAATGTTTTTTTAATGTCTGCTACTATTTGGGTGCGTTTTGGATATTTCTTTTTACGGCAAGCAATTTAATTCTAATCAAATGACGCACTGAAAGTACTTTACGCATCTTTATTCATAGGACAAAACATTTGTCTGTACTACGTGACATGTATATATTACTTTTTCGCAGCGGGTTTCCTATAAATCCTGTGTGTTCTAGTTTTTAACACTTAGACGTCGGTCTTGTTTCTACTCACACACTCTAATAGTAAAGTCTCTCTGACAAAATGCATCCGCATTACTCTCCTCAGAAGTTAAATGCATTCAGTAGTACTTTAGGCTCACGCTTTTGATATAGATTCTAAAGTTGTGAATGTGACGTCAGGTGTGTGAGCGCCTCACTAAGATGGCGGCAGGACGACGTGACGTCACGACGTGTCTGCAGTGCTGCGACCATCACTACTGTAACAAGGCACTCTGTGGAGGAGGAAGCGTCTCCACCACTCCTGCTGGTAGGCCCGGTCTGCTGGCTGCGAGTTCCTCTCCTCGTTCGTCTGTCTCTCTGTCTGTCTGTCTGTCTCTCTGTCTGTCTGTCTGTCTCTCTGCCTGTCTGCCTGTCTGTCTGTCTGTCTGTCTGTCTGTCTGTCTGTCTGTCGGTCGGTCTGTCTGTCTGTCTGTCTGCCTGTCTGTCTGCCTGTCTGTCTGTCTGTCTGTCTCTCTGGTTGTGCCTGCCTGTCTGCCTGTCTGTCTGTCTGTCTGTCTGTCTGTCTGTCTGTCTATCTGTCTGTCTGTCTGTCTGTCTGTCTGTCTTTCTCTCTGGTTGTGCCTGCCTGTCTGCCTGTCTGTCTGTCTGTCTGTCTGTCTGTCTGTCTGTCTGTCTGTCTGTCTGTCTCTCTGGTTGTGCCTGCCTGTCTGCCTGTCTGTCTGTCTGTCTGTCTGTCTGTCTGTCTGTCTGTCTGTCTGTCTGTCTGTCTGTATGTCTGTCTGTGTGTCTGTCTGTCTGTC
>JAWQFJ010025036.1:0-2500 GCA_034096865.1 Theodoxus fluviatilis
ACTCCTTTCACCTCCTCCCGCAGTGACAATTGGCTCCACACATCTCGCATCCGGTGAGATGAGGGCCTCCGCCCAGTCCTATTCCTCATCGTGTAGTGTGAAGGGGTCAGCTTTTTAAATCTCCTTCACTTGTAACCTCTTTCCCACATGGTGGTGGGACAAACTGGGGCTGGAGAGGAGCTGCTGATGTATCGTAGCGGGATCGCTCGACTGGCATTGCCCGGCGAGATTGCATGTGTCAGAGTGAACACATGCGCCTGACGGGCCAAGCTTGTCACACGTTGAGGAGGGCGCACAGAAGTTTCGTGGCAGGATCGGCATGTCGAGAGTGGATGTGTAAGATTTCCCGCAACAACAGTGATTTCATAGTCTTAGATTCTCGACGCAAAAAGAGTGTGCGGCCGCTCTATGCTCACCTATCACTTTGTGTTGCCGGTATCCCCCTTGTTCCGATCATCGCTCCTGGCCGCTGTGCACGTGTGTGCTTTCCCTCTTCCACGCTCCTCTCTTGACATCGTATATGCGAAAGGATGGTCGGCCATCGATAGCACTCTCAGTCAGAACGGGGCGGTAGGCATCAACTCACGACACCCTCTCTCGAGGCTCGCGCTGTAACTCTACCTTCACGAAGAAGAGTCTCATCGCGCTGCCGACAGCTACAGGCACTGGCCTATCGCCATACGGTTCTTCAATCGTGAACTGGTAGTCCAGCGACTTGGCAATAGTGTCCAGTAGGGTGATCCCTAAACTTAACGTCGCGGAAAAATAACAGAGATGGACGCGCAACAGCAAATCACGTCTTACCACGCGAGCGCGTAGCCGCCGCGTGACGGGACGAGAGGATGGAGAGATGCAGCGGAGAAGAGCAGAGAGAAGCAGTATCTAGAGTAGATGTGCCTAAGCCTAGAGAGGAGCAGTAGAACGAAGCAGAAGTAGAGAGATTGGGGGGGGGGCGACTGTCTTTATTTTCGGCCCGAGTCGACGCCGTCAAATGTTGACATTCATAGTGATGTGCACGTAAGTGTGTGCGCATACTTGATGGGCACTCGTTTAGAAAAAGCATCAATGTACAGATACGATTAGTCAAATGTTGATGTTACGAAACGCGATATGTACATGTTTAAGATACAGAAATATCAAATTATAGATAAAGGAAATTCAGTCATTTTCCTACTATCAGCATATATTTGTAGAGGTTATGGATACACAAGAAACGTATTCAATGGAAGAGAAGTTCAACCAAAAGGAATCCATACAAATCAGATATGTACCTAGGTGTAATGATGCAAAGACGGGCATTCCAAACGGTCAGATTCCTACATCAGATTAAGATAACTGTAACGGATAAAACATTGAGAGAGAGAGAGAGAGAGAGAGAGAGAGAGAGAGAGAGAGAGAGAGAGAGAGAAAGAGAGAGAGAACGCACGAACGAACGAATGGTTTATTTTTGTTAGGCCACCGGCCCATCACAACACAATTACACATAATGTGCCTCTTCGGCCATAGCAATAGAGAGAGAGAGAGAGAGAGAGAGAGAGAGAGAGAGAGAGAGAGAGAGAGAGAGAGAGGGAGAGGAGGGCGATGAACAGATGTATCCTTAAACCGTCTATTCATGTACCATAGTTATATTCACCTTTTCAATATAGAGGACTACTCAATATTGTACAACAATCTTTAGATTATTCATCCCGGTGCGCACTGGTTTGAGAGACAAATGAAAAGACCGTGACTCCGGGTTCCACTTCAGTAGACCGATTGCGCAGTTGTAGAGCGTAGTATATGTACATTGCTACGTCTCTCGTCTTCCGTATATCTTGTCCATCAAGAAGATATTTAAGACAGGTACGTACTGGGATGATATACCTAGCTATGTATTTTGTCCTGAGAACGTTGTATTCTGGACAGTGGATTAAAAAGTGCACTTCATCTACCTTGTCAACACAAAATGGACAGTATACACTACTGGGTTCCGACTTGTACCTTCCGTTGACATGCAGTTCATTAATCCCTAACCTAAATCTAATAAAGGAGTCTCTAAATTTCTTGATGTTTATACCATTGAGATAACTTTCGCATTGCCAGGAAGTTTTGAATGATCTATAGAATCTAAAACGTTCACTTGCGCTGATCTTAGCATTCCATTCCTGCCTGAAGCAGTCTAGCAGCCTCTGTCTGAGTGCCTTCAAAAAGCCTTTTTCGTTCATGCATCCACCATTCAACCATACAAAATTAAAACCCATCTTAGCCAGGAGTTCCATTATTGCTCTAGCCCAGTTCACATCTGCTGACAGTTTACTATTACATAGCATTAGGTATGCCTGTTTCGGCAGTCTATCGGTTGGCATTTTGGACAGTCTCAACCAGTACTTTACAGATCTTAACATCGAAGTCACAGTTACCGGATATCTTCCCGTTTCTCCATAGACCATAGCACTGGGAGATCTCACGTCTACATTTAAAAAGCGTTGGCATGCAAACATGTGCGCCTTTTCGATGACAT
>JAWQFJ010025036.1:7500-15000 GCA_034096865.1 Theodoxus fluviatilis
GGCAGCAGAAGGGGCGAAGAGGACGAAATACCGCATCCTGACCGAACGACACCGCTTTAAACCCCTCGCCTTCGAGACCACTAGAGTCTTCGGTCCTTCAACACTCAAGACCATCCAGGAAATTGGCCGAAGACTGAAGGGGGAGACGGGCGAGCCACGGGAGACCATGTGGCTCAAACAACGAATAAGGCGTGCGTTGTAAGTGGCGAGCCAAGCGAGTATCTCGCAAGCGGGGCTAGCCATGCCGTTGTAAGGCGGCGAGTGGCTCGCGTGCCTCGCAAGACTTGGCGAGCTGCTCTTTCTGCAGCTCGCACAGCTCGTGGGCTAAAACAAAATGGCGAATACCCGCATTGAAATTCTGTTTCTCAATGGGACTTTTTTCAATTGTCGCGTTGCGACGGAGGAATAGGACAGAATATTAAAACGTAAGTGTTCTTTCACTATTCTTGAGTAATTTTACGCGGAATGGGAATAGGGAGGGTGTGGAATTCTACTAGTTTGTTTCAGTTGTGCTCGTTTTTTTCCGCGCTAGTTCCACATTAGTCGTCTGCTTTGGTATGGCAGCAACAATCAACACCTTACATGATGATCATGATTGGTAATTTCACAGAACAGGATTGTAAATACTTGAGATTTTGTGGTCGCATTGGGGACGTTGGGATCGATAAAATATGCAGTCATAATCTAGGTCAGAATCGTCAAGAAACTCCAATAATAACACCCGTTTCAAACCAGCTCTGTCGGGAGACGCCATGTTAGATAAACTCGCCTGCTGTTTGCCCGTTGCAGAGAGTATCTCGCGCTCGCCAATCTCGCTGCGAGACATCTCGCTTGGCTAGCCGACTTACAACACGCGTCGGGATGGCTATCCCCTGAGGCAATGCCTTCTGTGTCCTTGCCTTATCCAGGTCGCGAGATGACTGCGCAGAGTGACTGCGGGTTCCACAAGCCTAGGGCCAGTGACCACCGCACTTTTCGCAGTGTCACTGCTCCTCATTGTTCGGGTTTTATTTTTTCGGTTATCAGTATCAGTTTACCAGAGGCGGAGCCAAATGGGGACTATACTATTGCTATCCCACTATCCTCCTTGGTTATCTACATCAGTTTACCAGAGGCGTAGCGGACCAAATGGGGACTATACTATTGCTATCCCACTATCCTCCTTGGTTATCTACATCAGTTTACCAGAGGCGTAGCGGACCAAATGGGGACTATACTATTACTATCCCACTATCCTCCTTGGTTATCTACATCAGTTTACCAGAGGCGTAGCGGACCAAATGGGGACTATACTATTGCTATCCCACTATCCTCCTTGGTTATCTACATCAGTTTACCAGAGGCGTAGCGGACCAAATGGGGACTATACTATTGCTATCCCACTATCCTCCTTGGTTATCTACATCAGTTTACCAGAGGCGTAGCGGGCCAAATGGGGACTATACTATTGCTATCCCACTATCCTCCTTGGTTATCAACATCAGTTTACCAGAGGCGTAGCGGACCAAATGGGGACTATACTATTGCTATCCCACTATTCTCCTTGGTTATCTACATCAGTTTACCAGAGGCGTAGCGGACCAAATGGGGACTATACTATTACTATCCTCCTTGGTTATCTACATCAGTTTACCAGAGGAGTAGCGGGCCGAATGGGGACTATACTATTGCTATCCCACTATCCTCCTTGGTTATCTACATCAGTTTACCAGAGGCGTAGCGGACCAAATGGGGACTATACTATTGCTATCCCACTATCCTCCTTGGTTATCTACATCAGTTTACCAGAGGCATAGCGGACCAAATGGGGACTATACTATTGCTATCCCATTATTCTCCTTGGTTTTCTCAAAGAACATAGACATAAAGAAGCGGACCACTCCTGTATCTTGTATAGTAAAAAAAGCAGGACGAGATTTTGCTTACGTCACAGGTATTTTTTACGTCGCAGTCACGCACGAGTAATTTTCGCTTCCTTCCCATGTTTGTGGTTGGATGAAAGAATGCTGTTTTCTGGCCAAACATAGTATACTATGATCATTGAATGACCACCTATCAGATCTAAACTCGTTGTCTTCATTTGCCTGTCGGTTCAGTCTTGGCAGTTTAAACACTAGAGCAGTCATCAGTTTATTGTCAATTTGAGAGACTCACTGGCTCATAAAATCGGTAGCTAGAGCATACTCGCTCCAAGCATTGATTTCGCCTGCCATCCAACCAAAAACAAGGGACGCAACTCACGCAAACCGCCGGCTAAATCTCGTCCTGCGTAAAATCGCGGAGTGACGCTTCTTTATGTCTATGTTCTTTGGTTTTCTACCTCAGTCGTCATTGCAAAGTTTGAAAGTGGGCAGCGGACGCGGTCGTATTTGAAATTTCGCTCCGGCTCGCCTTAAATGCAGGTAATAGCATTGCAAAAATTCTTAGGGAGGAACATGATGATTTAACACAATTTTCAGGATTAAGTAGAACTTATTAAGTCTGCATTGAACGCTGACAGCTGTGCTGTGGCCCGAAAATGGCGCATTTATAATTTTCTTGCAAACTTTGGAGTTGGGAATGGATGCCTGAGTCACAGTGAGTGTTCAGGAGAGGCTGTTAAACATTTTTTGTGTTATAAATTCGTCCACTTTACAACTTTGGTACTTCTGGGAATAACTTTATGTCAATGTTCTCGATGCTCATCAAGTGATCAACAAGCTTGAATCATTTCTTTCAGTAAAGATATATGCTGATGTAGTACTAGTAGTACATTTTGTGTTGATGTCGCCTGATCTACGCATTAGAATAAAATCAATTTTCCGCGGAAATTTGTCATTCGTGTCTCGGTTGAGCTTATCGAAAATGTTGTTCATTTTTTGCTTGCTGTCTCTTCTTCCTATTCTGATCACGTCGATGCCGTTGCAAAGATTTCTTGTGCTTGCTACCGAAGAAATTGGCTTATTTTGGGCTTTGTGTGTGTGCCTAGGTGTTCTACTGAGCAGACCTCATGTGATCTGTGTGGAGACTGAACATGCAGTCCGTTTCTGGAGAGCGTGGTTGTGCTGACAGGACAGTAATGGTGAGTACAACTTTCCTTGGATTAAAAACGTCAGTATAACTCGGCCAACTCAGAAATGTCACGGAATGTCTCACGCCGAAATGAACACTAAAAAGATTATAGACTTACTTACTTGACTTAATCCTCTTCGCTCCGGTCGAAGCACAGGGCCTTCACTGCAAGTCTCCACCTCTGTCTGTCTTGGGCTGCCCTCTTCGCCTCTCCTCAGGTCATCCGGACTGTCCTCAGCTCTGCTTGTAGGGTTCTTTTCCAGGTCAGTGCTGGTCTACCACGCTTCCGTTTACCCTGGGGGTTCCAGTCCAAGGCGTGGCGTGGAATGCTGGCATCGTGTCTGCGCAGGGTGTGCCCAATCCACTTCCATTTCCTTCTTTGGATGGCGTTGACGATCGGCTCCTGCCTGGTACGCTGCCAGATTTCTTTGTTGGAGATTCTTTCTGGCCATCTCATGCGCAGGATCCGGCGGAGGCAGGTGTTGATGAAGACTTGCAGCTTGTGGCCGATGCTCTTGGTACGTCTCCAGGTTTCAGACCCGTAGAGCAGCACAGATTTAACGTTTGTGTTGAAGATCCTCAGCTTGGTGTGACGGATGAGGCTCTCATTTCTCCACACTGGTTTCAGGGTGACGAAGGCGTGTCGTTCTTTGCCTATCCTGGCTCTCACGTCTTCGTCTGTCCCTCCAGTCTTGCTGACCACGCTGCCCAGGTACGTGAAGCAGTCGACGTCCTCTATGGCTTGACCATCAATGGTGATGGGAGCTTCCCTGGAGGCGTTCACTCGGAGGCTCTTGGTCTTAGGGACGTTGATATCCAGTCCTGTTGTCTTGGCAATGTCGTGCAGCCTCTCCGTCTTTGCTGTCACGAAAAGACGTTACGACTGGTGATTTCCTTGGCTGGAGAGCTCAGCTTCAAGTGTCACGTAGAGACGTTACGCTTGGTGATTTCTTTGGCTGGAGAGCTCATGCTCCAGTGTCACGCAAAGACGTTACGACTGGTGATTTCCTAGGCTGGAGAGCTCAGGTCCCAAAATCACGAAAATACGTCATGACTGGTGATTTCCTGGACTGCAGAGAACGACCATGTCTCCTCCTGTGCTCTGATCTGCCCTTTGCACTCCTCAGTGATTGGCTGAACTGCCTTCCTGGCCGTTGAATCTAGCTAGCCATTTAGAGAGCACTCTGAGAGCACACACCTTCACCAAGGACTCCATTCTTTCTCTCCCATGACCGGTACAATGTAATTCATTTTAGCGTCTGCTGGCGGTCTCTGAGTGCGGAACGCATACGCTGGCGTCATCAATAGTCTGACGTCATCAATAGTTTGACGTCATCAATAGTCTGACGTCATCAATAGTTTGACGTCATCAATAGATTCACGTCACTGACTTCGTGATACGTGATATTATCCCTCCAGGTTTACTGGAGGTCCTACAGACTTTATCTGTCTGTGTGTGTGTGTGTGTGTGTGTGTGTGTCTGTCTGTCCCGTCTCCACGGCCTATATCTCAAAAACTACTGGACGGATTTACTTGAGATTTTGCACACTGACTGGAAGTTAGGTCCCATTCAATATTATCAAATTTTCAGAATCGAGGTTTGAAAAGAAAGTGACTTTTTTACATTTTGGTGTTTCATTGAAAACGATTCAACAGACTCCATTTTGCAAAATTTGTGACGTGATCATTTGACGTCGTATAACGTGACGTCATTTGCGAGGAGATTTTTGAAGGAGGGGTGAATAGAATAGAATAGAATAGAATTCGTGACGTCATTTGCGAGGACAGAGAATGATTTAGATAGATATGTCCTCAGATGTCTTAGGCCGCAAGGCCTTTATCTGATCTTTTGATCAGTACTTATGGCTACTCTCACTCTCTCTCTGTCTCTCTCTCTGACTCTCTCTCTGTCTCTCTCTCTCTCTCTCTCTCTCTCTCTCTCTCTCTCTCTCCCACCCACCCTCTTACTCTCATTCTCTCTTCCCTTCCTCCCCTTTTCCCAGCTCCCCTCCCCCCCCCCTCTCTCTCACTCTCTCTGTCTCTCTCTCTGTCTCTCTCTCTCTGTCTCTCTCTGTCTCTCTCTCTGTCTCTGTCTCTCTCTCTGTCTCTCTCTCTCTCTGTCTCTGTCTCTCTCTCTCTGTCTCTCTCTCTCTCTCTCTCTCTCTCTCTCTCACTCTTACCACATTTGAATATTTTGCCTCAAGGGCTGAATGTAAGTAAGAAAGGCAATACAGTAGTCGCCGCTTATAAAACACGCGGTTAATAAAAACAGCCGTTTTTTAAATACAGTTGGTAAGGTCCGGATTTACTTCGTTACTGATGGACATGTTCAACAAGCAAACGGTTAATAAAAACGCCGCTTATTAAAAACACTTTTGTTCGGTCCCAATGTGTTTTTAATAAGCGGCGACTACTGTACTGCCTAATTCACTACCCTTGTCTCTAAACTCAGACGATTCCAACTGCCTGTTCCGCTTTGACGTAATCTCATGACGTCATCTACGATCTAAGAGAATCGAAGAGACGACAAAGAAAGCAGTATATATAGCAAAGCGCAACCTAGGATCCTCTGACGAGCGTACCTTATCTAACCGATCAAGATAACGCGGGGATAGGGGATAAATCGAGTGTTAAAAAGATAAATCGCCGTTGTGAATAGGGGCCCAGCGAACTAACTGAATGTCGACACAATCACGCGGCACTGTTGTACATTTGCAGTCAACGTAAGATCTCGTACGACGATTTGATTCAAGGCCTAGTGCTAATTGTTTTGATGGTCTGGTCTCAGTGTCACAAAAATATGATGATTTAATCAATCCCTGACCCGGAAATGTTGGGGACAACGACCATTTCAGCGTAATGACATCGAGTCAAACCGAGTTATCTTTCCTACTTCAGCAAAACGCTTCGATATATGTTGAACCTCTACCAGCAGGCGCCAAAATGCGATACTACGAAAAGAATATTGACGTTGATGGGTTAGATCCGTATGAAATACCAAACAGTTCATGCTATCATCCATTTTTCTACAATTTACAGTGCAAAATACGAACCACGAGGGTTTATGACAAGGTCGTTATAAATGCTTCACATACCTACAAGTTTACAATGGCACAGTTGGTAGAGCATTGGGCTCTTGGTCATGCATGACCAGGTTCGATTCTACACTGAAACTTTTTTTCGAGGGGTTGTGGGTTCGAACCCACCTGGTTTTTTGTGTTTGTGTGTGTGTGCGTTTTTTCCTCCTCTTTTCTCGGAGGCTGCGGGTTCGAACCCGATCTTCTTTTTTTCTTCTCCAAAACCTGGAGGTTCAGCGCCAGCGGTTTTTATTGAGGTGGGATGTAGGGGATTCATTGGTGGGTCCATGGTTAGGCTGCTGAGAGGCCTGGGTGCAGAGGCTGGGCAGGTAAACGCGGTACTGAAGAAACTCCAAAGCACTGCTAAAGCTGGCTCACTGTGGATTTTGGAGAAGGCACATGAAGCTTAAACAGGCTTGATGTCACAATAGAGAGATACCTCCCGGTGGCACAGAAGTGCTGCTTGGGGCCGGCTGTGCGAGTGATGCTGGAGCAGGCCCCGAAAGCACAACGACCACAGAAATCCAGCTGCTGAGGCAGGTATCTAGGCAGCAGGGGCTGAATGATAATCTCATAATGCTTGTAATCTCAAAACGAGATTTAACAGATAAGCTGTACATTTTAATGGACCGTGACCTTGCACCGAATTTTGTTAGAATCCATTGTGAAATTTTAAAGGTATTTTGCCAATTAACTAACTAACTAACACAACCTAGGGGAAAACAAAACCTCACTGGCGAATGTAATGATTCCGTCCCCCCTGTTCGCCAGGTCAGTCTCTGCATGCTGGGATGAGCAAGTTACGTTGTGTGCAGTTCCTGCAGAGACAACATCCCCTCTTTCGCTGCTCTTCATTTTCAAACTCCCCTGGACCCAAACGGAATACTTCCAGTCATGTTTATGTTTAAAATTACTCATTAAAACGCAACGAAAATAAAGCAAGCAACTACAAACACATTTTACCGCCTGCTGTTTGCGACCGGACGAGAAAAACTTACCACACATTTTCCCCGGTGTCTGCCAACTTCCTCCACCAATGATGAAAGTAAAATGATAAATAAAATCCATTTTCTTTAATGCAAATGACAACCACAAATCTTATCTTAATGAAGGTCTTCATTGCCTTCAGTCTTGAAGGAGTTGAAGATTCGGGACTGATGTTATGATTTTTTCCCCTTCATTTTTGTCGGCTCATGTTGCTGCGAGCACAAACGACCGACAGAAAGTGTCAGAGCTTTTGTTTTGTCTTGTTTTGTTTTCATTGCTGTCGTCGCTTCTTCGTTCTCTAAGTTCCGTTGATTCCGCCTAACTATTTTCAGACTTCGTTCTTCGTTCATTCTACTTCGTTCATTCTTCTTTCTGTCCTTCCATC
>JAWQFJ010025036.1:17500-20000 GCA_034096865.1 Theodoxus fluviatilis
GAGTGACGACATGATATAGAAAACGGTCCCACAGACAACTCACCCATTGAATCTTTCTCCCCACAGCCCTGACAGAGGCTCGCTACATGAGCTCCTGCGATGCTGAGTGCGACTTGGATCTGTACGGAGAGTTTCCCATGTGCATGAGTGACGGCTCTGTCGTCTGTGGCTGGTGTGCCGCCAAGCAGATCAACTGCGAGTAAGTACTCAGCCGCCATATTGATTTCCTCCTTCATTCCCCCTGTGTGTTGTGGGTCAGAATAGACCCACCGCGTCTCCCTACACGATTCGTAAGAGCCGAATAAATAGGGACATCTTGACAAGAACTGCTCTTACTTTGAGCTCTTCTAGTGATTATCGTGCTTAATGGCCTTACATAGCCTACAAAGAGTGATAAGCCGTAAAACTCCATCAGTCCATCCATCAATCCATTCCTACTTCGTTGATAACGTTTTGCTGTTCTTTAGTCTCAAAGTCCGCCTGAGTGTGACTGGAGTGAGCAGTTTCTCTGAATTTCATTTTTGCTATTTCCAGTTATTGTTGTAAGCCAGGCGGAGCCTTTGGGAGAAAAATAGTCTGTTTTCAGTATGATATATAGTTTTCTCCCGACATCGCTTGGATTGGGAAAACGCTGGTGATTTAAAAACGTTTATTCTACATTGTTGTAGACACACTTATGCGTGCACGCATGGAAATACGCCTGCGTGTATGCACGTGACATGCATGCGTGCGATCACCTTAGTTGCTTGTCTGATTGTGAGGAGAAATGGGTTCCTGTTTGTTATCCTGTAAATTTCTGGGAAAAATGTCTCATCCCGTAAATCTGACTGTGAGTTTAAATGAGATGTTATGTACTATTGAGTTTCACTTCGAAAATTCTGTCAGGAGCCCATATATTTCGTTGACATTATCGTGTTTATAATATAAAACAAAAGAAGTCTTTTGTGAAGATTTTTCACAAACCTTTTTTTCCATTCAGAAATTTTCTTTCAAACATTATTTCATTTATAAATTGAGCGAAGGACATGCACGAAAATGTTATTCTTCATAAAGACTTTTAAAAGATGCCCAGCAAATGATGTTTTCAAATGCATCGCCTTCATAAACTTTGGTGCAAAAGTATTGATTTTTAATGTAACGCCCATTTAGCACCAATATTTGAGTATAAAAAAACTTCACACTTTCTTCTAGTCGAGTGAAATCAATAACATGCGTCTAAGTCACGTGCGAAGCCCGATGCTGATTGGTCAAAAGACATTACTCATTTCGCGCGGATTTCTGTTGATTGGTTACCTGTATGTTGTGTTTAGATCCTGATATATTCCCATATCAGACTGAGACATATTCTTGAGAAAATCTTTTTCTCTTGTCAACTGTAAGTGTGAAGAAGTCTTGCGTCCAAAATTTTCACGTCGCCGAATTTATCAACAACCAATCAGCAAAAACATCGCGGGAAAAGAAAAAGTGCGCACAACTGAGCTATATGATAGCATCATCAAATACGTCTTTGGTATCATATAACTGAGTGGGGCGCAGTTATTTTAGACAACCAATCAGCGCCCGGCCTCGCACGGGATATAGTCACGACTGTAAAATATAAAAAAAAACTTCACAATTTTTTTCTAGCCAAGAGGTTAGAATACTCACCCGCAGTAACTAGCGGCTAGAGTTAGTGGCTTTCGAAGCTGCACGGAACCTAGAGTTGCATCCGAGAGCAAGATGATACACCGGCATTGCCTCTCCCCACTCGGGAGTAACAGTGGGCACTCGTGAGAACTGTGCTGGCGCACTGTCGTAGTGCGAGAAAGCCTTGCTGTGGCCTAGACCCACTGTCGTAGTGCGAGAAAGCCTTGCTGTGGCCTAGACCCAACACCGGGTTGCAACACTTGCCAGAGAGTGGGGATTGTGCTGGAACTTGACTATGAGTGTTCTCACTCACTCTTTCTCTCTTTCTCTCTTTCTCGCTCTTTCTCTCTCTTGCTTTCTCTTTCTCTTTCTCTCTCTTCCCCTTTCTCTTTCTCTCTCTCATTATCTTTCATTCTCTTTCTTTCTTTCTCTCTTTCTCTCTCTCTCGCTCTTTCTCTCTTTTTCTCTCTTTCTCTCTTTCTTTCTCTCTCTCGCTCTCTTTCTCTCTTCTTTTTTTTCTCTCTCTCTTTCTCTTTCTCTCTCTTTCTCTTTCTCGCTCTTCTCTTTCTCTCTCTTTCTCTCTCTCATTCTCTCTCTCATTCTCTCATTCTCTCTTTTTGTCTCTCTTTGTCTCTCTCTCTCTCTCTCTCTCTCTCTCTGTCTTTGTCGTCAGCTGTCAGTACAGCTGGGACCTACTGGCCCACTGATCAGGAGGTTAAAGGTCGAGCGCTTTGAGAGCCATGTGTGGGTGGAAGGAAGTAGCTGCATAGAACTTTTATCTTCACCAGAAAAAGTATATGGCCGTCCTCTCTGCACTTCCGACACTGTGCCATTGCTGTCCACTTTGGTACCTCCTTCCATTCAATGACCTTCT
>JAWQFJ010025036.1:25000-29499 GCA_034096865.1 Theodoxus fluviatilis
AAAGCTCATGAAGCAGGCTATATGAACCAAACATGTTACGTCTCAAGTGAACTAGAAAGCTCATGAAGCAGGCTATATGAACCAAACATGTTACGTCTCAAGTGAACTAGAAAGCTCATGAAGCAGGCTATATGAACCAAACATGTTACGTCTCCAGTGAACTAGAAAGCTCATGAAGCAGGCTATATGAACCAAACATGTTACGTTTCAAGTGAACTAGAAAGCTCCTGAAGCAGGCTATATGAACCAAACATGTTACGTTTCAAGGAAGTCAACCTTCACAGCACAGAGATAGGGTGTCTGAATTCTAACGCACAGCAGTAATTAACCTGGAAACGGTTGCATTTTAAATTCTCATATCTCATTATGACTGCTGACAGTTGGTGTCTTCCTGTCAATTTTTAAACTATAAAGAACATATTTCATCAGAAATAAAGCATGGCCATATTCTATATTAAATTTACTTCAAAGTGATAATTATGAGAAAATATTTTCGGTCATATTTTTTTAATAAAAAAGGGCATTTGTACTGGGTTCTTCAATGTTAATGCGGCGGGGCGCCCCGGGGCGCCCCGGGGCGCTCGGCCTGTACAATGCGTGCCAGTTGGGCGGCTCTGTGTGGAGGGTCGTAAGCTCCCTGCTGACTTGGGCACCTGCAGCAGTCACTCAGGCATACGGGGCTCCGCCTGGCGGGAGATACATTTGAATACTTTGTAGTGACTTTTGTCCTCTGTGCATTGCTGCACTGGAGGTCAGTGAAGGCTCTTGGGACTGGCAACACGCAAGCCGTTCTAGAAGGATGTGCCACAATTCCGGCGAGAACGTTGAACTTCTATTTGCTCACTACATAATCGCTCTCTCTTCAGTATGGCCAGATGAAGGAGTGCCACTCTGAAAGCTTGCCCAAAGAACTCTCTACCCAGCCACTGCTCGCAGCGACCACAGTCACCGCCGTCTGCACCACAGCTGCCACTTGAAGCCGCCAGCCGCAGCCGCTGGCCACAGACTCTCTGCAGCATCCCAGCCAGCCAGGCGCGACTGCTCCAACCAGGGAGCATACGCCTGACAACGGGCGCTCGAGAGCATACGCCGTCAGCAAACGGTCCTTTCAGGGCTATAAAATGCCAGGGAAGAATACAAGTAGTCGGACTTCCCCTGCGTTCCGTTGCACTCTGCTTCATCTCTGCTACGATGTAGCAGCCTCAAGAGTTTTGATTGGTTGGTTTTATTTAATAACATTAAAAGCACATTATCATTAAAAGTATAGGGTTTTGGAGGCCCTCTTTGAATACACGAATCCCCAAAAGTATTTAACACTAAAATGTATCTCTCTTAATCAAAGAAACGGCTTAATAAAAACATGAGGGTCGAAAATCCTTCATACAGAATCTTTGGTGGCGTTTCACCCAGTGGCAGAGGTCCTGTCAAGGTCGCACAGCAGCTAGAGCATCTCAGAAGGCGCTCTAACTGCTTCACACTAGAGTGCGCCACTTGCTGTGCCTAGCAACAATGAAACTACAGAACCCGTAGCCGCATTTGATTGGCTCATACTAATCAGAACTAACTGAAAGTCACTCCACGGACTTGCACGGTAAACATGCTTCGAACCATGAAGTTTACATACAATGGAAGTGGCAAACGTGCCGATTGCTTTCAAATTTCGAAGAAATGAATATTTTCGTGCTCTCATCACCGTGGCAGAGTGGATTGCATGTCTTGGTTTGATATCTGTAGTAAACGTCGGCATTTATACCCATGCGTGTAACGACGTAGCAGACGACACATTTTGGGATTCCCTTGACCTTCCTCTTTGACTGGTGATGGTAATCTCCCTTTTGTTATTAATGGGTTTTCGACCCTAATGCTTTTATGAAGTTGTCTATTCGATCAAGAGGGATATAATTGAATGTGAAATCATTTAGTAGATTCATGTATCCGAAGAGGGCCTCCAAAACCCTCTACTTTTAATGGTAACGTGCTTTTTAAGTAATTAAAGAAATCGACAAATCGAAACTCCGAAGCCTGCTACATCGTAGCAAAGATGAAGCAGAGTGCAACGGAACGCAGGATTAGTGTTGAGATTCACTTTCCTCATGAAGGAGGGGAGACTACTGGGTATGGAGCTGCCAGGAGGGGAGACTACTGGGTAAGGAGCTGCCAGGAGGGGAGACTACTGGGTATGGAGCTGCTGATCTATGTTGTAAACATGATGGAAGGTGGAGGAAGCGCATTTTTTTTCGGTCACGTCATAGACGTGTTGCACCAACACGTACACGCACACACAGAGGGGAAGGCGCATCATAGATGCTCATCTTATACATTCATACTCATTAACACGCACACACAGAGTGGAAGGTGCATGATAGATGCTCACCTTATACATTCATACTCATTAACACGCACACACAGAGGGGAAGGTGCATCATAGATGCTCACCTTATACATTCATATTCATTAACACGCACACACAGAGGGGAAAGTGCGTCATAGATGCACACCTTATACATTCATACTCATTAACACGCACACACAGAGGGGAAGGTGCATGACAGATGCTCACCTTATACATTCATACTCATTAACACACACACACAGAGTGGAAGGTGCATCATAGATGCTCACCTTATACATTCATGCTCATTAACACACACACACACAGAGGGGAAGGTGCATCATAGATGCTCACCTTATACATTCATACTCATTAACACGCACACACAGAGAGGAAGGTGCATGATATATGCTCACCTTATACATTCATACTCATTAACACACACACGCAGAGGGGAATGTGCGTCATAGATGCTCACCTTATACATTCATACTCATTAACACGCACACACAGAGGGGAAGGTGCATGATATATGCTCACCTTATACATTCATACTCATTAACACGCACACACAGAGGGGAAGGTGCATGATATATGCTCACCTTATACATTCATACTCATTAACATGCACACACAGAGGGGAAGGTGCATGATATATGCTCACCTTATACATTCATACTCATTAACACGCACACACAGAGAGGAAGGTGCATGATATATGCACACCTTATACATTCATACTCATTAACACGCACACACAGAGGGGCAGGTGCATGATAGATGTTCACCTTATACATTCATACTCATTAACACACACACACAGAGGGGAAGGTGCATGATAGATGTTCACCTTATACATTCATACTCATTAACACACACACACAGAGGGGAAGGTGCATGATAGATGCTCACCTTATACATTCATACTCATTAACACGCACACACAGAGGGGAAGGTGCACCATAGATGCTCACCTTATACATCCATACTCATTAACACGCACTCACAGAGGGGAAGGTGCATGAGAGATGCTCACCTTATACATTCATACTCATTAACACGCACACACAGAGGGGAAGGTGCATGATAGATGCTCACCTTATACATTCATACTCATTAACACGCACACACAGAGGGGAAGGTGCACCATAGATGCTCACCTTATACATTCATACTCATTAACACACACACAGAGGGGAAGGTGCGTCATAGATGCACACCTTATACATTCATACTCATTAACACGCACACACAGAGTGGAAGGTGCATGATAGATGCACACCTTATACATTCATACTCATTAACACGCACACACAGAGGGGAAGGTGCACCATAGATGCTCACCTTATACATTCATACTCATTAACACACACACAGAGGGGAAGGTGCGTCATAGATGCACACCTTATACATTCATACTCATTAACACGCACACACAGAGGGGAAGGTGCATGATAGATGCTCACCTTATACATTCATACTCATTAACACGCACACACAGAGGGGAAGGTGCATGATAGATGCTCACCTTATACATTCATACTCATTAACACGCACACACAGAGAGGAAGGTGCATGATATATGCTCACCTTATACATTCATACTCATTAACACGCACACACAGAGGGGAAGGTGCATGATAGATGCTCACCTTATACATTCATACTCATTCACGCACACACAGAGGGGAAGGTGCATGATAGATGCTCACCTTATATACATTCATACTCATTAACACGCACACACAGAGGGGAAGGTGCATGATAGATGCTCACCTTATACATTCATACTCATTAACACGCACACACAGAGGGGAAGGTGCATGATAGATGCTCACCTTATACATTCATACTCATTAACACGCACACACAGAGGGGAAGGTGCATGATAGATGCTCACCTTATACATTCATACTCATTAACACGCACACACAGAGGGGAAGGTGCATGATAGATGCTCACCTTATACATTCATACTCATTAACACGCACACACAGAGGGGAAGGTGCATGATAGATGTTCACCTTATACATTCATACTCATTCACACGCACACACAGAGGGGAAGGTGCATGATAGATGCTCACCTTATACATTCATACTCATTAACACGCACACACAGAGAGGAAGGTGCACCATAGATGCTCACCTTATACATTCATACTCAT
>JAWQFJ010025037.1:0-11593 GCA_034096865.1 Theodoxus fluviatilis
AGGTCGCTTGAGATTTTATCGACTCCCGGGGTATTTTTCATGAACGTGGCCTACCAGCGTAGTCTTAGACTAGTTTTAGACTACTGCCGCTGTCGTAGTCTACAATGCATGAACGTGAACTTTGGTTCAGTCTCGGACAGAACTGCTGACTATGCTGATCCAAGGATTTGTTGGACTACACACCAAAGTCCGAGACTGCCGCGAAATTAAATGGCCGACCTGTCTACGGTTCGCACAGAAAGCGCTGTATTTTGGGGCACTAGAAACCCATCCAAAGAAAATGTAAGCCATGAACAGCATTAAATTATCAAAGCTGTATGTTGAATGCATCAATAGGTCGTGAAAGCTCCTACATTTTAAAAATGGAAATGCAGGTCAACGCATCTACACACCGAGCATCCAAGCTTCGCGCACTTCTATTTATAGCTGACGCGCGGACCTCAGCAACACCAGGAAAGATTATGAATACATTGTTGTCCTCGAACCTGCCTGCTGTTGACATTCTGTACAATGCTAGTGTTGTCTGATGCTATGAAAACGATATGTCGTGCCTAGATCCTGAAAGTGCCTAAGTTCTTGAATTAGGCAGTCTCTTGCCTAATTCGCGAAATAGGCAATGGCTGTGCCTAATCTGTGAAATCAATGTTGACTTTTGTCTAATTTATAAAATTTCATGATTTAGGCTGCCTAGTTCATCAATTAGGCAGCCTAAGCTAAGTCATGAAATTAGGCAAAGTTTCGATTTAGGCACGACTGCTGTACAATTTAGGCAAAAAAATCTACAGAATAGGCAGATACATTGCCTAGTGTGTCAAATCAATTGCATGTCAGTGTTAGCCAAATCTGCGTGTGTGCGTGCCTCTCACTGCATAGCATAGCCATATATTACGAAATAACTTTAATCTTCAACCGTTTGTGTTGTTCCAAAAAGCATGTGTAGTGCTAGCAGTAAATGTGTAACCTTGAGCAATTTGACAATATACCCTCGTACTTTAGTTCATTGACATTGGAGCACATGCACAACAACAATCTAGTCAATAGACTTTAGGTTCTGAGCAATCTGATTAAGGTGTTCTGGGGACGAATAGAAGTCACAAACGTCTTGTGGTGTAATGCAAGGTGAATTACACCATCAACTCATTACAAACAACAAGTGTTCTTCCGTTCATCAAAACACACGTTTGGGAGAATTGCAGTCACGTCTATACCTACATATTCGTACGTGACTGAGTTGTATTACAGCCTGGCTGCTTTGTACATTCTCTCCTAAAAAAGCTATAATTAGTTGTCTTGCAAGTCTTGCAGCTTGCTGATACAGGTGTCGACATTGGCCTTTGTAAACGTTATACCCTAGCTGTACTTCTTGCTTCTGGAGTTCGAAAGCGAGAGAGAGAGAGAGAGAGAGAGAGAGAGAGAAAGAGAGAGAGAAAGAGAGAGAGAAAGAGAGAGAGAGAGAGAGAATTGATCACATACACTTACACACACAGATACTTACACACGCATGCAGGCATTCACGGACACAACGACACACAGACACACACACAAACACACACGAGCACACACACACACACACACACACACACACACACACACACACACGAACCCCCCCCCACACACACACACAGAAGGAAAGGCAAAAGGGGTGGAGGTATTGGGGGTGGAGTGGAGAAGGACGGGGGCTTGTCAACTCTTCGTCGGATTTCAACTGTTTTTCGATTACAGAGAGTTTGAAAGAGCGCATTGACATCTCTTCTCGACACCCAACACCATCCATGCGTTTGAAAGACTCCCGTCATGCAACTGTTTACTGTGGTCGTGGTCAATGCAGCACTTGTCTAAACCCTTTGTCCACACTCGTCAATGCAGCATCACTCGCTGCGGCAAAAGTGGAAGGAGACTCTATGGTGCCCAGTCGCATTCCCGCCGGGCAATAAAGAAATTAAGTTGACACACCCAGGTTTTCAATACTTTTTTCCACGGTGGTTTTTCCTTTGACTGAATAGAAGGATTTTCTGTAGTCAAAAGTGACATAGAATTTCCCCCGGACCTTCCCCATACTCTAATTCAAGGATTGGTGAATAAAGGATTAAAAAGTGGTGGATGGTCGAGTGTTGGGCTCGAAATCCGGTCTGATCCCCGAGATTTTATCTTTGATAAGAGATAGATAGATAGATAGATAGATAGATAGATAGATAGATAGATAGATAGATAGATAGATAGATAGATAGATAGATAGATAGATAGATAGATAGATAGATAGATAGATAGATAGATAGATAGATAGATAGATAGATAGATAGATAGATAGATAGATAGATAGATAGATAGATAGATAGATAGATAGATAGATAGATAGATAGATAGATAGATAGATAGATAGATAGATAGATAGATAGATAGATAGATAGATAGATAGATAGATAGATAGATAGATAGATAGATAGATAGATAGATAGATAGATAGATAGATAGATAGATAGATAGATAGATAGATAGAGATAGATAGATAGATAGATAGATAGATAGATAGATAGATAGATAGATAGATAGATAGATAGATAGATAGATAGATAGATAGATAGATAGATAGATATAGATAGATAGATAGATAGATAGATAGATAGATAGATAGATAGATAGATAGATAGATAGATAGATAGATAGATAGATAGATAGATAGATAGATAGATAGATAGATAGATAGATAGATAGATAGATAGATAGATAGATAGATAGATAGATAGATAGATAGATAGATAGATAGATAGATAGATAGATAGATAGATAGATAGATAGATAGATAGATAGATAGATAGATAGATAGATAGATAGATAGATAGATAGATAGATAGATAGATAGATAGATAGATAGATAGATAGATAGATAGATAGATAGATAGATAGATAGATAGATAGATAGATAGATAGATAGATAGATAGATAGATAGATAGATAGATAGATAGATAGATAGATAGATAGATAGATAGATAGATAGATAGATAGATAGATAGAGATAGATAGATAGATAGATAGATAGATAGATAGATAGATAGATAGATAGATAGATAGATAGATAGATAGAGAGATAGATAGATAGATAGAGAGAGATAGAGAGAGAGAGAGAGAGAGAGAGAGAGAGAGAGAGAGAGAGAGAGAGAGATTGAGATTGAGATTGATTGATCTTTATTTCGGCCGACGACCCATCAAAATAAAAGCTTACTGATTAAACAAGTCATAAAGTTTATATGTACATGTGTATGTATTGAACATCTGGTTTCGATTTTCTGGCTAAAATACAAGTGACAGTTCCAGCCTTTTGCACACATTTCCATAAAATCAAGTAATATTTACATTCTACATCAACAAAATCTCTAACTACAGTGTACAAATTCAAGAGAGAGAGAGAGAGAAGGGGGAGGAGAGAGAAAAAGACGACGAAATTTCAACCTTTCAGTTTCCATGGCTGGCTTTGGCTAACACTGACAGGTGCTGGTGTGAAGAAGTGACTGAGGAAGTTTATCTGAAACGCTCCAGTGTGATTATTATCTCGCCAAGTATTAAGAGTGTTCACAAACTTGATATGTTGTCACCCGGTCAACCACTCGGTTCAACCACAATCACTCAGAGAGTAGACTTGATTTACAAATCAATTGGGTGATCCGTCACTTCTAACCAAATCAATTGCAAACTAAAATCAGGGATGCCACCTTTTTATGACAACTTTTTTTATGCCAACTTGCAAAAACATTTCTTTGTTTGTTTTCTGACATAGGATTTACTGCTAGCACTACACATGCTTTTTGGAACAACACAAACGGTTGAAGATTAAAGTTATTTCGTAATATATGGCTATGCTATGCAGTGAGAGGCACGCACACACGCAGATTTGGCTAACACTGACACGCAATTGATTTGACACACTAGGCAAGGTTTCTGCCTAATCTGTAGATTTTTTTGCTTAAATTGTACAGCAGTCGTGCCTAAATCGAAACTTTGCCTAATTTCATGACTTAGGCTGCCTAATTGATGAACTAGGCAACCTAAATCATGAAATTTTATAAATTAGGCAAAAGTCAACATTGATTTCACAGATTAGGCACAGCCATTGCCTATTTCGCGAATTAGGCAAGAGACTGCCTAATTCAAGAACTTATGCACTTTCAGGATCTAGGCACGACATATACATTAAAATTGCATCTGTGTTATGAAAACACTGCTCAGATTAAATTGCTTTATTTTTGGTAACTGAGAAAATGTGTGACGATGTACGCCAGGGTTTCACGAGTTTGGTGGGAAAAGTGCGAGCTGAGGCTGGAGTGTGTGTGTGTGTGTGTCACTGTGTGTGTATATTTTTCCTCATCAAGACAGATTTTTGTTCCATCCCTTCCTTACTGAATTTTAATGGTTCTCACTTGGAAATCCTGCCATATTGTAAAACTTGATCTTCTGCTGGTTTGCCTCTTGCTGATGAACTTAATAAATGGTGACACACACACACACACACACACACACACACACACACACACACACACACACACACACACACACACACACACTCCAGCCTCAGCTCGCACTTTATTTGTCACCTCCTCCCACTCTGTCCGTCTTCTTTTGTTTGCTTGGGCTGTGTGTATGCTGCTGTTAATGTATCCGTATCTTGCTGACACCGCTTTTATGATAGCTACCGATTCCCGCTTCGTGAAATCGGGGCTTTTCTTCGAGGTTTTGCTACCGATCGTGGCTGACAGGAAGTTTGAAGCGGTACGCCTTGCGCTTGCGCACTGGGCGGAATCCCCGCGAATTGTACCTCATTCTAAAAATAACCCATAGACTAGGTCAATCAGCCCCAGACTTTCAAGTCAACACTCAGTCTGGGTTCGTGCATCATAGACTCGCTTAGTCCCAGACTAGTCCCAGACTAGTCCCAGACTACGCGGTAGTCATAGACTCTGAAGTCCAAGACTAGTGCTCTCAAAAGTCCACGTTCATGAATTACACCCCCGGAGCCCTCCCCCCTTTCAGTCTCACGATGGCCCATTGCACCTCTCTTTCCATGATTGACGCTTCTAAATCATCAACTATGACCCCACCCCCTCCGTCAGCAGTGAAGACGTGCCATTGGTTACTCCTGGTAAGACTGAACAAGTGTTTAAAATGCTTCTCCCATGTGTCTATGCCGATATCAGGCATTCCCGTCCTCCTAGGTGAAGCTTGGCGCACTAGAGTCCAAAATGTATTCGAGTTCGCAGATTTCTTCATGAGTTAATTGCACACTGATTCTGTGTACTCACGCTTTTTCTTCCGCATGGTTTCTTTAAATGATTTTCTTGCGAGGGTATAGGCATTTTTGTCATCTGCAGCACAAGAATCCCTGAACTGAGCCAGAGCCTTTCTAGCTTCCTGTTTGAGACGCGCGTTCTGCATCGACCCATCTTGCAGAGTTGCTGGTGGCAGGCTGGCGCAGTTGAAAATTCCTACGCATGCTTTGAGCACAGGTCAGAAGCGCGTTCTCGAATAGCTGAAAGGCAGCATCTGGGCAAAGCGTAATCGCACTGAAAGCCTGCGCCAAGCCGAGAGAGAGAGAGAGAGAGAGAGAGAGAGAGAGAGAGAGAGAGAGAGAGAGAGAGAGAGAGAGAGAGAGAGAGAGAGAGAGAGAGAGAGAGAGAGCAGGCTTGTTGATAAAATTTAATGTAGACTATCCTCCAACATACAAAGGCATTGCTCTACAGCTCAGCGTTGGCTCTCTGTCTGTCTGTCTGTCTGTCTGTCTGTCTGTCTGTCTGTCTGTCTGTCTGTCTGTCTGTCTGTCTGTCTGTCTGTCTGTCTGTCTGTCTGTCTGTCTCTGTCTCTCTGTCTGACTGCCTGTCTGTCTGTCTGTCTGTCTGTGTGTGTGTCTGTCTGTCTGTCCGTCCGTCCGTCCGTCCGTCCGTCCGTCTGCCTGTCTGTCTGTCTGTCTGTCTGTCTGTCTGTCTGTCTGTCTGTCTGTCTGTCTGTCTGTCTGTCTGTCTGTCTCTGTGTGTGTGTGTGTGTGTGTGTGTGTGTGAGTCTGTCTGTCTGTCTCTCTGTCTGTCTGTGTGTGTGTGTGTGTATGTGTGTGTGTTTGTGTGTCTGTGTCTGTCTGTCTGTCTGTCTGTCTGTCTGTCTGTCTGTCTGTCTCTCTCTCTCTCTCTCTCTCTCTCTCTCTCTCTCTCTCTCTCTCTCTCTCTCTCTCTCTCTCTCTCTCTCTCTCAAGCAGCGTGGTTCCCGAGCTCATGTTGCAGGCATTCCGTCAATAATGCATTCAGCGCTACTGCCTCCCAGGGCCAGGGTGATGGCTGGAGCTCTGCAGTCCTGTGCTATGCACTTCCTCGTTGTAGGCCTGCAGGTCGCATAGCTGCCAATTAAAGCATTCGACAAAGTGAAAATGATCTCAGACGGACGGATTCGCTGGATAGGATCGTGCTGAGTGGATGGCAAGACACCACGGTGCACAGGACCAACGAAACTGATTGGACAGATCACTCATAGTCAACAAAACCGCTGGACTGACTTAGCGGAAAGCAATCATAGGTGACGGAGAGACGAGGTGCATGGACTTGAGCATTGCTCGAGAGCGCAGCGTACAGAGATGCGTTCATGCAAGCGTGTCGACTAAACGGTGACGTAGATTCCTACATGAAAGGCATTCTTGATGTAGTCGAACTGACAGACGCATTCCCAAGATGTGCTGATCAACGGAGGCTGCTAGAAAACCTGTTTGCAGTGACGTTTCTGACTCGCCAGTATTCAGCTTTCCTGGAACGTAAGTCTTGCTGCTGGCTGAGTGTGCGTGCATGTGCATGCAGGGTAGCTATATACGTGCGCACATGAGATTATGTGCATGCATGTGCGTACATGAACACGAGAATTTGTATGCCTGTGTATTTTAATATTCTGAGCAGCATTAACGTGCGTGAATGCTGTGTATGTAGGCCTACACATATGTATACATGTGTGTGTATGTAGGCCTACATATATGTATACATGTATGTGTATGTATATACGTATCGGTATGTTCTGCTTATTCGTGAATGCGTACGCGTGCGTTGTACGCGTCCATGCGTTAGAGTGTGCTTGCTCTTGTGTGTGTTGACGTGTAAAAATATTTACTGCATCGGAAAAAACGTGTGTGTGTGTGTATGTGTGTGTGTGTGCGTGCGTGCGTGCATGTGTGTGTATGTGCGTGCGTGCGTGCATGCGTGCGTGTGTGTGCGTGAGTGTGTGTGTGTGTGCGCGCATGTGTGTGCGAGCTTGCGCGCGTGCGTGTGTTTTCTCTGTGTGTGTGTGTGTGTGTGTGTTGTTTCTCTACCTCCCATTGTCTCTCTTTCTCTCCACTACACTGTTCATTGTCAAAGGCGATTTCGCCAAACTGCACTATCCTGATACGTGATAGTATGGACTAGATCGGATGTCAGAGCTGAGTTTCCTTGAAAACGCCTCCTACGCAAATACCCACAATTCATTGAGCGGTTGGGCAGCTTTTGTGTCAGCCTAACTGTCGTCTGCATTTCTACGTGGCAGCGTTGATTATTTTCACATGCTTCCACTTCTGAATGGCGAGCACGCACTAGGCCATGCATTATTGATTGTATTGCCGTTATGACTCTGGTAACACGTGTGACACCGACAAAAGAGCGCGCTAGTAAAATCGAAAAACTACGACTTCAGTTGGTTTCAGAAGAGGTGAGTCATCCGATCTATATAGTTATTGTAGCAACTTAGTAACGCACCTTTAGTCATGTATGAAGCTCTGTGTGAAACAGGCTGCGTCACTTGAATCATCTGTGTGTGACGCAGATTGCGTCATGTGTAGTTGTCAGGTCTGTGTGACACACTGCGTCTTGTAGTTGTAGATGTAGCTATAATTATGTGACGCAGATTGCGTCATGTGGATGTAGCTGTGTGTGAGACACAGATTGCGTTATGTACGGTATAGTTGTTAGTAGGTATGTGTGACACACACTGCTTCATGTAGATGTTGCTATGTGTGACGCATATTGCGTCATGTGGATGTAGTTGTGTGTGACGCAAATTGCGTCATGTGGATGTAGTTGTGTGTGATGCAAATTGCGTCATGTGGATGTAGTTGTGTGTGACGCAGATAGCGTCATGTGGATGTAGCTGTGTGTGACGCAGATTGCATCGTGTGGATATAGTTGTGTGTGATACAGCGTGCTACAAAGCTGGCTGCGTCCTGTGATAACATGCTAGTATATGACACCGAGTATGATGCATAGCTGTGTAAAACGCAGGCTGCATCATGAGGAGATTAATGTGACACAGACTGCGTCATGTGAAGTCATATGGAATGTAGTTTGCAACACAGAGCGAAACACGAGACACAGACCTCCATATGTAGAGTTTTATTTGACGCAGAGTAATGTTGAACGGAGTAATACAGGCTACTGCACTATAAACTGAGTGCAAAATGTGTCATGGCTGTGTGTAAAGCACTGAAACAGTTGATGTTTATAAACTGGAAGAGACCCATTCATTGAAGTTTGTAGCTTAAGTTCCCAGGGCACTAGGATTTCTATACAGCAACCCCAGAGCGACCATCTCCTCAGAAAAAGACACAAAGGAAAGTATTAATGGAGAAGCCTCAGTGCTCTACTTTCATTAAGCAAATACTGGTGTACGCCCTGCGGAGCTTGAGAATGAAGGAGTGCTGTGTTGAGACATACTGGAAATGGGATAGCATTCATGTCATAAGTAGACGTGATGAACTGCCATGCCACGCAGTAACTACGCGGCACACCATTCGGCTTTTCATCTTCGTCTTTGCTCGTGTGTTCGTTTACCTGTGTGTTTGCTAACAACTTCGACTGGGACGAACAGTATGCTGAGTTTTCTGTGCAACACAGGTAATGGGAAATTTTCGCGCGCACATGAACATATTGATTACATGTATTAGTCTTATCTACACATGTATTTCTAAACTACTCATGTGCCTCCCATGCCTGCTCTCATGGAAATAAATGGCGGATGATTCACTCGTAATTAGGTTCCGCCATTAATCGTCTGCACCTGCACTTACCTCTGTAGATGTCGACTGTATCATATAATACTTTCATGCGTGCGTTTTTAGTGCGTACCCCACTTACATGAATGGACGGCAAATCTATGAGGCATACGTAACTTGACTTACTTGACTTATTCCTGTAGACTCCCGGTGGAGCATAGGGCCGCAACAACACCTCGCCAACGCACTCTGTTCTGGGCTGCTCTCCTCAGCTGAGTCCACGTCATTCCGGCGTCCTTCACTTCGCTCTCGACGGACCTTCTCCACGACTGTTTGGGCCGTCCCACTTTTCTTTTTCCCTGTGGGTTCCAGTCAAGTGCTTGCCTCGTGACGTTGTCGGCTGGTTTGCGCAGTGTGTGCCCTAGCCACCCCCATTTCCTTTTCTTGATGTCCTGACTGATGGGGTTCTCTTCCATAGGTCTGTGTTGGAGATCTTCTCAGGCCACCTGATGTTGAGGATGTGGCGCAAGCACTTGTTGACAAACGTCTGTACCTTGTTGGTGATGGTGTTAGTTACCCGCGATGTTTCGGACCCATAGAGGAGGACTGCTTTCACATTAGTGTTGAAGATGCGAACTTTGCTGCGCTGGGATAAAGCCTTGGAGTTCCAAATGGGACGCAGGGTGTTGAACGCTACCCTTGCCTTGTTAATCCTGCTCTTAACGTCGTCGTCTGCGCCGCCGTCAATGTTGACCACGCTTCCTAAGTAGACAAAGTGGTCAGTTTCCACTAGGTCTTCTCCCTGTAGCTGCAGTGGCTGATGTAGTCGGTTGTTCATATACGCATTACCTCTGTCTTCTTGGTATTGATTTTCAGTCCGGTCGTTCCTGCCTCCTCCGCTAGTCGGGTTAGCTTGGACTGTGCATGCTGCTGTTTGTGGGACAGGAGGCCGACGTCGTCCGCAAAATCCAGGTCCTCTAGGTGTTTGGTGAAGGTCCACTGGATGCCAGTCTTGCTGCCCTCTGTGGTTCTTCTCATGATTCAGTCCATGACGATCAGGAATATTGTCGGCGAAAGCATACAACCCTGTCTCACTCCTGTCTTCACTGCGAAGGGATCAGTCAGCTTCCCGTTGTGAATAATCTGGCAAGATGAGTCCTCATAAAGCTGCTGAATGATGCTTTTGAGCTTTTGCGGGATTCCATAGTGCTGCATCAGCTTTCAGATGGTTTCCCTGTCGACGCTGGCATACGTAAACGTCTGTGTTGTTTGTGTGTGCCTGTACGCAACTGTGTAGTTAGCAAATGCATCACGCATACTTAGACGTCCACATAGCTCGTGGGTGTCCATATTCCTGTGTGTAGACAGCATGCGCTGATGTCTTCTTTGCATGTGTGTATTTATCCACACGTGTAGACAGTAAATGCATCAGTTAGACCTGTAAGCTACTCGTCCCCCCCCCCCCCAAAGTTTAAAAACAGATGCGTTACATACATACTTAGACGTTTGCATCCTTCTTAATACAAACGCTTATACGTGTGAATTCATTAGGTACACACACACATCTGCATCACTCGTGTGTATACATGTACATGTGGCATACGTACGAGTACCTCACTGTTGACTCTGATTTACCCACGTGTTTGACAGGCCTCCGCAGCGTTCTTACTCTCTTGTGCAGACGACAAACACGCCTCGCATACATACTCAGGCCTCTGCGTCACAGCATGAGTATCCTTTCTCACACCAATGCCCCATTGCAGATGCGTCAGTAACACTTTGCCCTTTGCGTTGCAGCAACTAGCACGGGCGTAGGCCTCAGGCGTTGCTAGGAAACCGTTGCCATGGAGAACTCAAGCAGTGGGGTTTGGGTCCAAGACCCCTACAACTACACCTGTTCGGACAAGGGGCTACTGCTGCCCGCCATCAGCGAGTTTACTTGGAACGACAGCGTGCGTGCCGTCCTGTACCTGGCGGGACTGCTATGGTGCTTCCTGGCCGTGGCCATCATCGCAGACGTCTTCATGTGTTCCATCGAACGCATCACGTCCAAGACGACAAAGGTATCGTCCTCTGGAATGGCATTCATTAAGAACTGTAGTAGATGAAGTCAGCTGCAAAGTTACATAAGCACCGATAACTTTCTCTTTGTGTATTCATGTGTAAGGATAAACGGAAGTATCAATCTGCTGTCTTGTGTGCTCCAGATATGTCATGGTGCTCTCTGTGTCAGTATTCTAAATGTCTATTCAGTCATCAGAATATGTTTTTAACTATTGTCATATCATTCAAGAACGCTAGAGTACTCGCGTGTACGCATGTGGTATCTCCGTTGAAACTATTATGGGACCTCCCGTACATTGTATAAAACACAACTACTGTCTTCAGTACTCTCTCTCTGTCTCTCTCTCTGTCTCTCTCTCTCTCTCTGTCTCTCTCTCTCTCTCTCTCTCTCTCTCTCTCTCTCTCTCTTTCTACCTCTCTCTCTCTCTCTCTCTCTCTCTATCTCTCTCTCTCTCTCTCTCTCTCTCTCTCTCTCTCTCAATCTCTATCCTTTTCTTAGTCCCTGTGTCTCGTTTCATATTAACGGGGTCCCCGTCCCTCTTCCCCTT
>JAWQFJ010025038.1:0-11518 GCA_034096865.1 Theodoxus fluviatilis
TGCGAGGGTATGAGAGAGAGAGAGAGAGAGAGAGAGAGAGAGAGAGAGGGAGGGGGAGAGAGAGAGAGAGAGAGAGAGAGAGAGAGAGGGAGGGAGAGAGAGAGAGAGAGAGAGAGAGAGAGAGAGAGAGAGAGAGAGAGAGAGAGAGAGAGAGAGGGGGGGGGTGGGGGATGGGGGGGAGAGTGTAAAAGAAGAAAGAAGAGCATTTCTTGACTTCCCTTTGGTAGCGGTGGGAGGTTGGGTAGGGGGTGGGATGGGACATCAAATACCATTGTGAATGAGTAACACTCTGATTAATATGAGGGAATATACTTCACTTTAGACCTGACAAGCCTTGCTGCTTCCATAGAGTCAAAGCAGGACAGGACGGCCGGAGAAAGCATTGTCTCCTTGACATATAAACTGGACTGAAACCCTGCTGGGTATGGACAGAAAAACCTTCAGAGCCTAAAGCTAGGACCAAACACACAACTTTCTGCTTTATGTCCAAGTGCACTGAACATGCAAAGAACATCACCAATTCTGTCTACAAAACCAAGTTTATTGTAGATCACTTTTCTTGCCTTACATGCCTAGAAAGCATCTGTCAGACCTGATGGACTGTGAATTTGTGCTGGTGCATGCTGGTACCATCAACAGCATCTGCTATGACTTAGCAGTCCCATGTGGGAGTGGCAGTTCAAACCACAGCGTCTGCATCTCACAGTTGAAGCTGATCCATCTGCCTGAACTGGGTCTTCTGCCAGAGGCACTTGTCATCCGTCCAATCCATTAGTCCCTCTCAAACTGCCAGAGGCCTCTTTGCACCTTCTGCCTCCAGGTACTTCTGTCTATGACATGCCTAGGTGCTCTGTATTCCTAAGAGTCTCTCCAATCTCTTCCTCTTTGCTCCGTCTGTTCTGATAGTCATATACAATAGTCCCTAATGCACAACTGAAATTCTGCAAGGGATAGACTGAAAAGTTTCAATATCTCAGACAGGGACTTAACCCCCGACCTGAGGGTTATGATATTTTTCTCTTATGAGCCAGCACTCACCCAAAGCCAAAGAAGAAGAACCAGATCTGGTGGCGCAGGACGAAGCACATGCTGCGTGTGTGGATGAGACAGAGAGCCAGGGCCAGCATGGCCGTCCAGCAGCGTGTGGCGAACACCCCCACCAGCAACAGTATCACCTGTATGTAGTAGCGCGCCGTCTGGTTGCTGGTGTCCTCACTGGTGTTGTACAGTAACATGCCCACACATGCCACCACCTGCAACGGCACAACACATTGGATCAATGGAAAGGCAATTCAGTGCAGTAGACTGCAACACACAGAGAACTGTGATTAGTGGCTATCCCTTGAGTGAAAAAAGGACAGGACTGAGCAGCTATCTATTGGCTCTGCAGGTCCAGTCTAGACTGCAGAGATGTGTAAAAATGGGGCACTGGAACTCTGGTGACGTTGCAAGGGTTGACATGACTCTATGACAACTTTCTTGCTAGGCTAAGGCCTGGCATCTTTGCTTTCCCCCAATTAGATAAGAGTATGCCATAGAGGTCTATCCAGAACTGATGGCATTGGCTCTTTTGGTTTGAAACTGCATCATTTCAGACTGTCTGTCAAGTTGTCTCTGAAACACTGGCTCAGCTCCCTACAGAAGATTTACTTGGCATGCAGTTGTCCTCCATTCTGATTACTTGGCCAGACCAGCAAAGCTGTGACCTCAATAGGTTCACTTTGATGGAGGTCAGAGGACATGAAACTTCCAGAGAAGCAAGACTGACTGTCTTCAGAGATTGTCTTCAAGTTCTCAGACCCTGTCTTTCTGACACTCTTGGGGGATGTCTTGCAAACTGCTCACAAGTGGAATCTCTCCAGCTACATAATATGGTGGCTATAAAGTGTCCTTGATGCTTTTTGTGCATCTGCCTTCTTTTCCGTCTTTCTGCGCATCTTGGTATAAGAGTGTTTGAAACCTGTAGAGTAGAATCCTGGAGAATTCTATTTGCTTAACTGTACATGTATATGATGCATGCAGGACAAGATGCAGATGAAGAAAACACACACAAGAGCAACATGACGAGGAAACAGAAGGTGTCCATGAGATACTGTGAAGTTCCATGAAATACAACAAAAAAGCCTGGCAGAGAGTACACATCTTGCTGCTGCTGTCCATACTGCTGTTGATTGTGGTACAATACCCAATAAAATAATCTCAGCCCCATTCTATAAAATACAAGATTTGTTATAAGTTTGATCAAAATGTCTTGTATTCAGTGACTGCCACACACACACGCAAAATTCTAAAGCGACAAAAATATGCTGCTGCTGCTGACAACAACAATGTCAGTGACAACAAAGAGATGACAATTACAACAATGATGACAACAATAATGATGTTGATGTACATGATGATGATGCACTGTATCTACAGCCCAAACTGTGTATTTTGTCTGAAATATGTCCTTTTCAAAATTACCATTAAAACTACCCTCAGTGTCTGATGATAAAAATGGAAGGATGGATGTCCCAACACCATATCATCACCAGCTATCAAAAGCAGTGCAACATCCAGACATGCAGTCCAGCAGAGAAGCCCAATGAATTCTGGCAGACAAGCAATGGACTACAGTTAAACATGAAAGTAAGCAAATGCAGTTTCATTCTCAAATCACAGCATACTGAGATCATTAGAAATCCTTAGGAATGGTTTGTCTGTTGTTACTGGACATTAAAGTTCATCATATTACTCTTGAACCAATAAAGAGCATCTCCAGAAAGTATCATATTCCAAGGCTTATAATCCTAGGAGCCATGCTAATACTGCAAGTATGATCTTTGTATCTAGAGTCAAGCACTTATATCAACATGACTGAATCTAGGTGCATTGTATATTCTGTACTGCACAGCATAGAGGCCATGATTGACAAGGTCCAGGTTTGCCGGATGGGTTATGTGATTCACATGGATAGCTCTGGCATCCCACGCCAGCTCCTCTACAGGGTACATGTACAGGGACACAGAAACCCCGGGCAGCCTAAGAAGCACTACAAAGACTGTGTTTTGTAAACCCGAACTATGCAGGTGTTGCTAAGGCAGAGCTGGAATATAGCCCCTAAGACAAGAGCTGGCTTTCTTGCAGCAGCCAACAGAGCTGTCAACCAGTTTGAAAAGTGCCACCAAGAAAAGATCACTGCTGCCAAGAACCACAGGAAGGCCTCTGCATCTGTGCAGCCATCAGCCTGCTTCCAGTGTCCCCACTGTCCCAGAGTGTGTGCGTCCAGGATGGAACTGATGAGCCACTCCTGCACTCACCAAAGAAGAGTGCACTAGTGACATCATTGATTCCAATGGTCAACTGAAGGACAGACAGACGGCACATTGTATTGTACAGCTGGGAGAGCCTTGCTCAGGGCCGCTATGTCTGACATACACGAAACACCATAGGAGCCCATACTGCAAAAGACTGTCGCACAGCTGCAGCAAAACAAAAGCTTGCAATGTGCAAGGCCTGAGCCACCAGCACCATTTATTCAGAGTCTGCTTATGTGTGCCATACATGGGGGAGAAACTTTGGGGCCCGGATCAGCCTCATCAGCCACCTCTAGACTCATGGTCAAAAACTGAAGCGCTCCTGGTGGGTGGTGGAGGTGACTTGGATCAGGCCCTCAAACTAACCATTGGTCACAGTGATATTGTCTTCTCTCAGTCTGTTAGAAATTTAGGTGTCATGTTTGACGATGATCTGTCAATGAGAGCTCATGTAAACAAAGTCTGTCAGTTAGCATATTATGAGTTAAGGAAGATTAGTACCATCCGTCATTATCTTTCTCAGCAGACCACCAAAACGCTCATCACATCACTTGTTCTGTCTCGTCTCGACTATGAACACTCTCTTCTTGCTGGCATCCCTGACACTCTGCTTAACTAACTCCAAAAAGTTCAGAATTGTGCTGCTAGGCTAGTTTTTTAATGTCCCAAGCATACCCATGTCTCTCGACTCCTACATACACTTCACTGGCTCCCTATCTCTCAGAGGATAGATTATAAACTTGCTACTTTGTGCTTCAAGGCCTTCAACAACACCGCACCACATGCTCTTACAGAAATTGTTTGTCTACACACCCTCCAGAACTCTACGCTCAGCTGCTGACTCTAGAATGCTTAAGGTCCCCCGCCATAACAAGAAAACTCAAGGACAGCGTGCCTTCTCCTATATTGGACCTGTAACCTGGAATAGTATCCCTCTCTCAGTCCGTTATTCTGACATTCTGCCCCAGTTCAAAAGTGCTCTAAAGACCCACCTCTTCCGATCTGCCTTTCCCGCTGAACTGTTTCGCCTTACTTGACCTGGCCTGCATGTGCTGTGTATATTGTATAGTTTGTTCTATTGGATCTTAGTTTGTTTTTTGTTTTTTATGTGTGTAGTGTGTGAGTTTTGTAGGAATGTGGTGTTGAGCGGTTGTATGAGTGTTGATTCTTTGGATTGTAAACGCCATGAGCTTGCCTGTCAAGGCAAGGTATGTGCATATAAATAAACTATATTATTATTATTATTATTATAAGGATGGATGGAAGGATTGACACGCACACACACACACAAAGGCACACACACATGCACACATTTGCATGAACACAAACATATAAACATAAGGATGGATGGAGGGATGGGCATATGCACATCCATATGAAAACAAACACACAAACACACACACACACCACACACACATGCATGCACACACACATGCATCCACGCACGCACTCACACACACACACACACACACATACACACACACAAACACACACACAAACACACACACACATAAACACACGCGTGCGCGCACACACACACACACACACACACATGCACATGCGCACACACACACACACACACACACACACACACACACACACACACAAACATACAAATACACACACAAAGGTCCACGAGATAATGTCACAAATAGTTTTTCATTACTGACAATATGTTACCAAATCATTTATCTCCATCACTTTCAAAAAAACTTAATTTTTTAACAACTGAGAAAAATGAAAAGTTCTTGTACCATTCATGAACAAAACTTGCACATCATTGAATAAAGTCTTACTCGGGACATTAAAAAAAAACAGCAACTCCAAAAACACATGTATACAGTGTAAACCACTCGCCACTGATAGTTCACGCGAAGAGCACAACAGATCAGGTGCAAGGCACTGGGGCAAATGTTATCAGCACAGCTTGACTCTATCAAAAGGTGCAGTGAACTGAAACTATGTCAAGGTCCTTAACACTACCTGACACTGTGCGCACTAGCAACACCAAAGCTTCAATCCTGTGAACCCTGCTCCCAGTCATTGGGTTCTAAACTTCTTGCATTGTCATGGAGTAGAACGGCACAGTTGCAAATCACACCATGTGAATGATAGATGCCTCGACCCACTTCCAACACACGTCATGTGCACTAAATGACATCTCCTTCTCAAAGATGGATGGGAGCATGCATGCTTTGCAGGTAGAGTCAGCTCTCACCTGAGAGATGGCCAGACAGGCAGTCAGTCGGTGAGGCATTCGCTTCCAGCGCCGGCTCAGAAAGAACACTCCCAAGACCCACAGCTGAAAAGACAAAAAAACCAAAACATTTTCTTTATCCCTTTGGCCTATTCTGCAGGGCATTGAAACCATGATGGGGTCATACAAAGATGACCAGGGCATTGAAACCATGATGGGGTCATACAAAGATGACCAGGGCATTGAAACCATGATGGGGTCATACAAAGATGAGCAGGACATTGAAACCATGATGGGGTCATACAAAGATGACCAGGGCATTGAAACCATGATGGGGTCATACAAAGATGACCAGGGCATTGAAACCATGATGGGGTCATACAAAGATGAGCAGGACATTGAAACCATGATGGGGTCATACAAAGATGACCAGGGCATTGAAACCATGATGGGGTCATACAAAGATGACCAGGGCATTGAAACCATGATGGGGTCATACAAAGATGACCAGGGCATTGAAACCATGATGGGGTCATACAAAGATGACCAGGGCATTGAAACCATGATGGGGTCATACAAAGATGACCAGGGCAATAAAACCATGATGGGGTCATACAAAGATGACCAGGGCATTGAAACCATGATGGGGTCATACAAAGGTGACCCGGGCATTGAAACCATGATGGGGTCATACAAAGATGACCAGGGCATTGAAACCATGATGGGGTCATACAAAGATGACCAGGGCATTGAAACCATGATGGGGTCATACAAAGATGACCAGGGCATTGAAACCATGATGGGGTCATACAAAGATGACCAGGGCATTGAAACCATGATGGGGTCATACAAAGATGACCAGGGCATTGAAACCATGATGGGGTCATACAAAGATGACCAGGGCATTGAAACCATGATGGGGTCATACAAAGATGACCAGGGCATTGAAACCATGATGGGGTCATACAAAGATGACCAGGGCATTGAAACCATGATGGGGTCATACAAAGATGACCAGGGCATTGAAACCATGATGGGGTCATACAAAGATGACCAGGGCATTGAAACCATGATGGGGTAATACAAAGATGACCAGGGCATTGAAACCATGATGGGGTCATACAAAGATGACCAGGGCATAAAAGTGTTCAATTGGAGCACCCACACATGTCTGAAAAGTTTAAATAGAAAGAATAAAATAATGTTTACTTGAACATTTTTTCTTGTGGTTGACTGGCAGCAGCTACTTGTAAGTGTCATTCCTCACTCGGATCTCATAGTGCTCTGATGCTGACATGGGTACAGATTTGTACCCGAGGTTCAAAACTCCTTCTATCTGTCCCTTGCACAAGAGTTTCTGCTCTGCTTTTGGAAAGCTAGAACTCATAGCCAAGGAGCTCACATTCCAAATCACTATACTAAAGTGCTTTTTTACACCTTTACTACAACATGGACAATTCTCATGCCTAACTATGCCACAAAGGCTTCAAAAAGGCTACCATCACAATGCCAGTTATGATAGATTCAGAATGTTCAAATAATTTCTACAGAAAAAAATTGCTTTCCTGGGGTTGACAATTTCAAAGAAACTGCAAGTTTTGAGTAAGAAAAAGGGTGTCTGTGGTCATAAACAACATTCAAAAACCAGAATCCTGACAACTCAGATATGGAATTTTTAGATTGTAAGATATAGCAATAATAAAAAATGCATGGTCAAGCACTTATTGACCTATTTTGCCAGTTATTTCGAAAACAAAATCCAGTGAGCTATTCCACGTTTTCCCATGCAAAGTCACAAACTGAACTGTTATTCACAGGTGCCCTGAACCAACACCTCAAGACAGGGCAAGAGGAACTGATGAGCACAGTGGCAGACAGGTGGGCATGCAGAAATAAGCACAGCAACTCTAGCCAACCAGAGATCACACACAGGTGTGATCTTTGCGACATGTTTTCACTCCCACATTGCTCTCTTCATCCACAAGGGACAATGCTCTGGTGGGGCAGACAGGCAGGACAAATAGGACACTGACCCAGGGTCAGTCACGACAGAAGGAGCCCTATTGCTATGATCTGAAATCAGAGGCTGATGCATGACAGCAGAGCAGAGCAAGAGAGCAAGGCCAAGGAGGAATGGTACTGACACAGCCAATCATGCTGACGATGCTGGCGTCAAAGGAAGTGTCCATTAACAGGCTCTTGTAGTCCATCTCACTGTTGACGATCAGCGTCATCATTCGGGCCGAGACAAACATGAGGGGGGCCGAGAGGAAGGTGCAGGCCACCATGCCAGTGGCCACCTGAAGCAAGAAAACACAGCAGTCAGGCAGGAGAACTCTAATGCAAATGACCAATACATTTTTCTGATTTCTGAGTTGAAAAAAAAATGTCCAAGAAAAAAAATATATCAGAGCCTACAAAAATTGCATTAAAAAACTAGTTTTTTCTTTTTAATTCTGTATTTTTATGCTTTGGCAGAGCTCAATTTTAGCTGGAGCACTTTGACCTCCTAGACCCCCCAACCAGGGTATTGCCCTTGGACCCCCCCTGCCTATATGCGACAGCATTTGCGTTTAGTGGTAATGTTGCACTGCCTCACTCATGTACAACAGGAGCAATGACATAGATTGCATTCATGAACTTGTGAGCTGTCAATGATCATAGCAAAGTATCCATTCTGATCAAAGTGTCATTTTATGTATGATGCAAAGCTCCCCCCAAAATTATTAAGATCTGTAGTTCTGGATTGGAAAGATAGTTTCGTTTGCCTGATGAGGCGAGAATGAAGAATCTGATCTGCTCAGTTGGTGTGAGATGATTTGGCAATGACTGCCAATCACAGTCCTATTTTGGCAAAAGGCGCTGAATTTGAAACCATTCATGGCTAAGTGAATGCTGTTGTGTATGGGCTCTGCTAATTGAAGAATGTAGCTGTGACTCCAGTTGCCAACAGGTTTCTTTATTCATCACACCTCCATTGTGCACATCTGCCAGCTACAGCGTCGGGGCACTGGAGGGGATCAGCATGTTTGTTTACAAATAGTTTTTGGGACAACGTACAAATCATAAAAGTAAAACTTATCCATCATCAATATTCTCAATGATTAATAGTTGTAACAAAACTGTCTTAATGGTTTGGAGCAAATTGTTACTCTCATTGAACAGTCTTTATTCCTCAAAAATGTGTGGACATATACTCTTCTGAAAAGGAGTGATCCGAGCGCTGTGGAATACTTGGCACATAGCAGGCGCAGGCTTAGAGCTATAGAGAGGGGAACATCTCTCTACTCTAATGAAGCAGGACAAAGCAGGTGCCTTTTGTCAGGGTACATATTTATTCCAGCTCCCACAAACTTGGAGACCAAGGGAGACTGCAACACAGGCACGCTCGCCTCTCCTGAGCGGTCTCCCTCTCCAAACACATCTGCTCCCCAGCATGCAGGGAGCTCAGCTCTATCACAACAACAACACTAATCAAAGCACTACATTGTAATTAAAATCAACAGAACAATAGGGGAATTACCATTAACAGAAGAATGGGTCAATTACCATTAGCACAACAATGGTAGAATTAAAACCAACGGACAATGGTGGAGGCAGTTTATGTGCTGATAGCCTGACAGCCTGCGATACCCCTACAGATAAGAGATGCTGACCCATAGCTGCACCTCTGGTCAGCGTTGTTTTGACATGGCCAGAGGTCAAAAGCCAGGTCGAAATGCAGCCAGCCAGGGCCAGGAAGAAAACGCACATGATAACCAGAGAGAGAGAGAGAGAGAGAGAGAGAGAGAGAGAGAGAGAGCCCTTCTACATCTCTACTACAGTGGAACCTGCGAATAGCGACCCCTCTTGGGACCAAACCAAAAGGGGTGCTATTTCGAGGTAGGGTGTTATTTGGAGGTTCAACCATAATCATGATCAAAAACACATTTCAAAGCTCACACACATGCACATGTGTAGATAGAAAATAAAAGACATGAGAAAACAAACAGCAAGGGCAACAAAACAATGTTTAAAGGCATTCAATATTTTATTGTACACACTTCAAGTTAAAATGAGGATTAATTTGGCTAGTTTTGACTAAACTAAGGAGATCTGCATGTACATGTACATGTAGTCACTGATGTTCTTGTGATTGGCTTTGGATTTTTCTATAAGTCTAATCATGATCAAGAACACATTTCAAAGCACACACACATGCACATGTGTAGATAGAAAATAAAAGACATGAGAAACCTAACAGCTAGGGCAACAAAACCATTTTTAAAGGCATTCAATATTTTATTGTACACACTTCAAGTGAAAATGAGGATTAATTTGGCTAGTTTTGGCTAAACTAAGGAGATCTGCATGTAGTCACTGATGTTCTTCTGAGTGGCTTTGGATTTTTCTTTAAGTCTGATTTCTTCCACAGAACTTTTCAGTTTCATGGCCTGTGACACATCATCATTGTCACCTTTGACAGTGACAAAGGCAAGCAGCCTTTTCACTTGCTCTAGAGCAGGCTCATCAGCTGCAAAGGTTATTTTTAGATTGCCTGACCCACTTCTGACCCCAGCATTGTATACATGTCAGCGCGGCTCAACTAAACCGACCTCTGGGAACGGCCGTGTGGTGCAGACACTTCGCGAAATGCCGCCCCAGGGAAGAGAGAGTCGCTATTCGCAAGTAAAAACAGCGATCGGGACCGGCAAGGGGGGGTCGTTATTCGCAATAGCGAGGTTAGTCGCTATTTAGAGGTAATTTTCTTAAGAAATCGATCCGTGCCGGCTCTGACCAGCCGCTATTGCGAGGGTAGTCGCTATTTAGAGGGTCGCTATTCGCAGGTCCCACTGTATACGCATTGCAGTTCTTTTCCTACCACGATGGTGGCTATAATGATTTTTTTGCTTGGCCATAGCACTGCACAGGACAGAAAGAACAGATAGCTGCTTTTTAATAATTATTTTACATATCTTTATTCATCATGTGTGACCTGATTTGGCAACAGATGCATTAAGTTGATAGAACAAAACACCAGAAAATGCAACTAGAATGTCAGACATTATTTATGTCAAAATTAAATTTTAGCTATTTCTTGTTTCAGGGACCATTTCCCTGGCATCTCCAAGAGTTTTGAAGATAAGTACAGCACAAAATTATTTCATTCACCGTTTTAGAGAAGTGCACACTTTTTTGTGGCCTGTGTGTGTGTGTGTGTATGTGAGTGTGTGCAGGTATGCATTGGTGAATATGTCTGCTTTTGCCCAGGTGTCCATCTTTATCTATGCCTCTGCCTACCAATCTGTCACTGACTCTTCATTCATTTCTCTCCTGTGTGTTTCACTGTGCATTTGCCAGTCTGTCTTTCTCTTTCCCATGGTGGATGAAATAACACGTTATATTTAACGGTACTATTTTGCACTGTGTGGTAATTCAGTTCTGCCTTGCCACAGGGGAGGCTACTCACCACATCCTGGGCGATGCCATACTTGCTGGCAAAGATGAAGACGGAGGGGGCGGTAGGGAAGGTGCCGTACAGGAAGCCGTACATGCTGAGTGCCTCGCTCTCATTAGTGGCAGCTCCACTCTC
The DNA here is from genome assembly GCA_034096865.1 of Theodoxus fluviatilis. Classification (NCBI taxonomy): domain Eukaryota; kingdom Metazoa; phylum Mollusca; class Gastropoda; order Cycloneritida; family Neritidae; genus Theodoxus; species Theodoxus fluviatilis. The sequence goes on from JAWQFJ010025038.1 coordinate 11,066, forward strand.
CAGCCAGCTCACCACCTCCCATGTCACCAGGGGCAGCATCAGACTGCAGCACAAAACAGCATTCTCAGCACCAGTATTGAATAGCAGAGAAAGCTGAATAGGCTCAGCCTCCAGTTATTCTCTTTTGTGGATCATTATTATCATCACCACCACCACCACTACCAACGCAACTTCCTCCAACACCAATCACAATCATCAAGCATGACCCTCAATTATCTACATTACCAGTCATCATCATCATCATCATCATCATTTTGATTTTCAAGTATGAAAACCTGCAAGATCATGGTCAAGTATGACAGCTACTGCCCAGCTAAAACCAGAAACTGCAATTGAAGTGCCTTTCTCTGCCCTTGACTGGTATCCCTGTTCTGCACTTTTCTGCCCTTTTTAGGCTACTTTTCTGAGTTTCCTTTGCCAGACAGGCACTTCAACTACCCATCTACAATGCAG
>JAWQFJ010025041.1:0-11278 GCA_034096865.1 Theodoxus fluviatilis
TGTTTCTTGAGTTTGAGTTGCTCACTTTTCACCTGTCAAGATGCCCATGTACCAGAAATAAGAATCTAAGCTCACACATTGTTTAAGGTAAATGCGATGGTGTTTGTTTGCTCTACAAAGTTTGTTATCAGTGACGGAATTACATAACATATTGATACAAGCAGGCAAACGACATGTTCAGATTTAACATAGCAAGACATCGTTTGACCACGCACATTAGCAATGACAGATCATGTTCAGAATAACTAAAATGCCAACCTCTGTAAAGTGCATTTTCACTTTAGAAATCTGATTTCGTTTCCAGTTCTGAACAAACTTGAAATGCATTAAACAGTATCACATATGTATTATCATTCAAATGCATATATTTCGTTTTATTTTTCACAAGTCGGTAGTTTACCCCTGGATGTGCCAGAGGTTGACACAATCAGTTGCAAATGAGAAATAGACATAATTTCAAATCGTTCCATGGTGCAGTTAATGTAAACAAAGTACTCAAAATCTAAACAAAATATGTGTGCAGTCATGTGCCTCAAACAGCTGTCTTCACACAAAAAGTGACAATGATACGCAGGTACAAAAACGCCCACACTCAACCATGAATACAGGTAAGCAACATCCGACCTTTCCACCCACCTTGGCACTGAGTTCCTCCAACGCCTCTGCCTGCCTCTCCATGGCTGTGCTGACCACACTGGAAAAAGTGGCCTTTACTTCTGTCTCTGCCTTCCTGTGGTTGCACTCCAGTGCCCGTAGGCTTGCTTCCGACTCTTCTGCTTTCTTCTGGAAGCTTTCCTGGGCCTCATCCAACTTTTCGCAGACTGCCAGGATCTACAGATAGAGGGAGAAGTGGACAGTTCATGACTGATGACGCCAACAGTCAGGTTGGCATCGTTAAGAAGAATCTTTTCGCTGAGAACATTCCACATAAAAAACAGAGCAGCAATGATCTCAACATCATTTCAAATTCACCTCCCTGTTACTTGCTGCCAACAATCTGCAGTCAGCTGAATTTCAGGAGAAACTTTACACTGGTACAGTATGAGTTATGCCTTATGGAATCAGAAACCTACACTTGGAACTATAAGAGATGAAAATTTGGATTTGTATTGCCAATACGAAGTCCAAAATAAAGGTTTAACTCTGCAAACAACATATTATCTTTTTAATAAAGAAACATGTGTTTCCATTTATATAGATCTGTAAGTTCTGTTTATGATGTCGTCCTGAGTGGAGAAACGTGCATGGAGATTATGGCTTTGCAATCCAGTTTAAAGAAATTCCTAGAAGTTGAGAATCAAAACCGATTTGATAAATATAAATGAAAATAAATACCTTTTTCTTCGTGTCCTCCAGGACTTTAGACAGATCCACAAGCTCGTGGCCTCTCAGGTGTTGAGTCAGAGCACAGTTGGAGCAGACAGCTTTGTCACACGTCACACAAAACAGCTCCAGGTTCTTGTCAGGATGGCTGTCGCATTTCTTGCTGAGGGTCTGTATTAGCTTCTCTGGGGACTTGGCTGCCTCGGACAGAGAAACCAGCATGTGGTCTTTGGACATCTTGAATCTTCGGTGTTGATTTGAGCATTCACTGCAGTAATGCTCAGCACAGTCCAGACACTTGCTTGTTGCCTTGGCATCCACAGGACAGCCCTCACAGGCCTTCCTCTTCAGGCTCAGCACTGACTGTTTCCAGTCCATCACAGACACTCGTATGGTCTCCATGGGGAAGGGTTTGTCGGCTGCTGCCACCTGTCGGCACTTGGGACACTTGACCTTGCCATCCTTGGTAAGATTCTGCAGACACCCTCCACAGAAGCTGTGGTGGCAGGGCAGCACTCGTGGAGGTCGGGTGTTGGAGTCGAACTCTCCCAGACATACGTCACACGTCAGGAGCTCATCCAACAATGGTGCAATATCATCAGTACCGGTAGCCATGGTGGCAGCGTCTGAAATGAAAAGAAACATGTCTAAGTCAGGAGGAAAAGGCGTAGCAGCGGTGTGGAGATAGGGGAGGAGCAGGAGTGGGAGAAGGAAGAGGAAGGAAGAGCACGAAAACAAGAAAGAAAAGCAGAAGCAAGGAGATAAAGGACAGAGGAGCTGGAGGAGAAGAGGAATTGCAGGAGGAGAAGAGGAATTGCAGGAGGAGGAGATGACAGAGGAGAAGGAATAGAACGAGCAGGAGGGAACGCCCATAGAAGGGGGGGGGGATGAAAAGGAGCGACAGAGGTGGAGAAGGTGAAGCAAGTAGAAAAAGCGATGTGGTGGAGTGGTCGAAGGAATTGAATGAGGTGGAGAAGGAGATAAGGAGGGTGAGAAGGAGCAGAAAACAGTAGAGCAGAAGAAGGAACATAAAGAGGACCAAGAGGAGGAACAGGAGGACAAGAGCGTGTCAGGAAAGGGCCGGAAGGAAGAGGTGTAGGAGAGGAGGGAAGAGCAAGAGTAGGAATGGGAGGAAGAGGAGTAGGAAGAAGAAAACAGGAAGATATGAAGAAAGAGCAGCAGCGAGAAAAAGCAAATGAAGCAAAAGTTACATAATAAGGAGCAAGTGAAGCAAGAGGAAAAGAAAAAGGATGAAAGAGCAGAAGCAAGAGGTCATGTGGGAGATGAGGAAGATGAAAGAAATGGAAGAGGGACAGGTGGAAGAGGGACAGGTGGAAGAGGGACAGATGGAAGAGGGGCAGGTGGAAGAGGGGCAGGTGGAAGAGGGGCAGGTGGAAGAGGGGCAGGTGGAAGAGGGACAGGTGGAAGAGGGACAGGTGGAAGAGGGACAGGTGGATGAGGCCTTGAGGGACAGGTGGTGGATGAGGGACAGGTGGAAGATGAAATGGTGGAAGGGGGACAGATGGAAGTGGGAAAGGTGGAAGAGGGACAAATGGAAGAGCCAAGAGGGACAGGTGGAGAGGAAGGGCCAGGGAAAGGGGAGGCAGATTAAAAGGAGAAGGAGCAGCAGGAGGAGGAGGAGAAGAGACAAGATAAAGAGGGAACCGGAGAAAAGGGGAAAATAAAAGAGGAGCAGGAAACACGAACAAGACCACGAACACACATCCCGGAGCAGCAGACACATACAGAGTATAATTGGGACAACATCAAGCAGAACGACATGGAAACTCGCCATGGCAGCCACACCACAGCGCCACAGATGTGTCGTAAAGGGTGAGAGAAGGATGCAGTGTGTAAGCAAGTCTGGAGGAGCCACAACGAACGGAGCAGACTACAATGTAGAAACAGAATGCAATATGCACTTGATGAGAAGTTTAACCATCAGACTTCTTTCAAACGCAAAGCACATTCACAGGCAAATGAAGGACAAGGACGACACGTCCCAGTTTCTACACCACAGCCACCTCCCACTGTCACCACTGAGCTTCCCACACTCCACAGGCGTCCCACACTGTCATTCACGTCATGGAGAGAGGAGAAGAGACAAAAGTTCAACGTACCGCTCTTTCAAGACGGCGAGGAATTTTCCTGGCTAGCGTCACAGCACAGCACAGCGCAGAAAATCATATGCAGCAGTCTGGAGTCACACCTCCACTCCAACATCGAACGTCTCCTCGTTCAAGATGGCTGGGGCGTAACCTGCTGCTGTACCCGACTTGTCGCAACCAGGAAAAAACATCTGCAGTCTCGTCTACGTGATAGATACGCGAAGCCATAAACTGGTAACTTAGGCAAGCGACACTGCCGGGCGATCAATCTTGCAGCCACCTCGCTCTCTCACACAGCGTTTGTGAAGGCAATGGATTGGCTGGGGTTTATCTCGCGCCTGTCTCGTCTGTGTGTGTGTGTCAACAGAGCAGCGGTAGTGCAGCCAGGAATATATCTAAGCCACCACAGCTGTGCACCACGGCAATGGTCATCGGCAAGGGAACCACCGAACAATCGTCGCCATCTTTTATGTTTCCCTCCCTGGCTCTGCCTAGATCAAATACAATCTGAACTCTTTCAATTGGCTGGCTAAAGTTAGTACTTAATATTAATGAGTCGGGATCCGATGACCATTGCCGTGGTGCGGTGCGTTTATCTTTCAGTACGCATGTCTGTGCGCCTGCCTGCCTGTCCGTCCGTCCGTCTGTCTGTTCGCCTGTCTGTCCGTCCGTCTGTCTGTCTGTTTGTTGTTTATTCGATCGACTGTACTTCTCTCTTTCTCATGGTGTATGAGCTCCGTCGAGATCGAGTCAAACAGAGTTATCTTTTCCTACTTTCAGCAAAGCAAAATCTGTGAAAGACACGACTGTTTTTGGAGCAGAAAGTTTGTTGTTTCTACAATGGTGACCTCCTGCTGTGTGAAGAACTGCCACAATAGGCATGACATAGAGAAAGCTCGACTTTTTTGTCGTACCGCGTGTTGCAACGCGAAAAGGCAAGGACATGCTGAATCTCACAACTCAAACTGTCAAAGGCGCCGTGAGTGGATCGCTCAACTGAACCTAAAGTCACTCACTTTTGACACTAAGGCAGATCGATTTGTTTGTTCGGATCACTTTGTAAATGGTGAGAATTTGTTATGTTTTGCGTTTTGTAACTTAACAAATAATAGAAAAGACGGAAAGAGAGTATGCAGGATCTTTTATTGAAGCAGAGATAGTATAGTATACTATATATTATAGTACGTGTCTCTGATTGAAGTAAACGCCTGCTGCTCTCTCTCTCTCTCTCTCTCTCTCTCTCTCTCTCTCTCTCTCTCTCTCTCTCTCTCTCTCTCTCTCTCTCTCTCTCTCTCTCTCTCTCTCTGTCTCTCTCTGTCTCTCTCTGTCTCTCTCTCTCTGTCTCTCTGTCTCTGTCTCTCTCTCTCTCTCTCTCTCTCTCTCTCTCTCTCTCTCTCTCTCTCAGGTACACATATATATATATATATATGCGTGGATGTGTGTATTGCTGAGCGAAAAGCTGAAGCGAAGGAGAAAGGGTCTGTCTGTCTGTCTGTCTGTCTGTCTGTCTGTCTGTCTGTCTGTCTGTCTGTCTGTCTGTCTGTCTGTCTGTCTGTCTGTCTGTCTGTCTGTCTGTCTGTCTGTCTGTCTGTCTGTCTGTCTGTCTGTCTGTCTGTCTGTCTGTCTGTCTATCTGTCTCTCTGTCTCTCTCTCTGTCTCCTGTCTGCCTGCCTGCCTGCCTGCCTGCCTGCCTGCCTGCCTGCCTGTCTTCACTGTCTCTATAGAGAGGGAGGGAAGGGACAAAGATACATTTACAGCTCTTGCCGCTGTACTCGCTCCCTGTCATGCCTGCCTTTCCCAAGCCATCACCCACCGTGCTTCTAGACATGCACATTTACACAAATACACACATACACGTTTGCAAGTACACACAAAATAAAGGTTGTCATTACGCAAACTATTTTCAGTAAGACGTACACCAAAAATGGTCTGAAATAAACATATTTTGTTTACTCCCAGGGTAAAATCTCATCGTACATCGTCCTATTTCACGGTCACTTGTAAGTTGTCGCTGCGAACGAGGCCTATTCACAAAATGTCAACCCAGATTTGTACCGGTCCAATCAGATTGAACAAACATTGCATATTGATGCAATTGATTTTGCTGTTTTGTAGTATCAAAAAGTCAAATCAGATAAACGAACAAGACACTGTTGTTAGTCTCTGCGACATCTTGGCCTTTCTTTCTCCCCTGTAATCTGTCCTGCATACTCTCTTTCCGTCTTTTCTATTATTTGTTAAGTTACAAAACGCAAAACATAACAAATTCTCACCATTTACAAAGTGATCCGAACAAACAAATCGATCTGCCTTAGTGTCAAAAGTGAGTGACTTTAGGTTCAGTTGAGCGAAACACTCACGGCGCCTTTGAGTCAGTTTGAGTTGTGAGATCCAGCATTTCCTTGCCTTTTCGCGTTGCAACACGCGGTACGACAAAAAACCGTCGATCTTTCTCTCTGTCATGCCTATTGTGGCAGTTCTTCACACAGCAGGAGGTCACCATTGTAGAAACAACAAACTTTCTGCTCCAAACACAGTCGTGTCTTTCACAGATTTTGTAAGCGACGCGCCATTGTTTTGCTGAAAGTAGGAAAAGATAACTCTGTTTGACTCGATCTCGACGGAGCTCATAGGCCGGAGACGCGTTGTCGTCACTTCCGGAGTTATTTGTAGAAGCCACATGCTTTCAGCCACGTTGGTAGGAGGCGAGCGCTGTCTGCTAAGCTGTGCTACGGGAGACGTTCAACCATATGCCGACTTCTTGCTGCGTGAAAGACTGTTTTAACAACCAACAAAAAGACAAATAAAGAGGAGTCAAACGCTCCTACTACTTTATACCATCAGAGAAAGACAATCAAGGCCCGATTGTGCACAGGATGACCGAAGCTAGACGATGAAGAATCGATAGGCTTCCAAAGACCTGTAATTCTTGAACTCTTCCAACGTGTACGCCGATGTTCCGAGTACAACAATTAAATATGTCCATGGCACTCATTGGCGGAATGTTCCTCAATTCCGGATCAAGTTGGTCCTTCGTCAGCTGGTATGGATGGATGGATGGATGGAGTTTTACGGCCTATCAGCTTTTGTAGGCTGTGTAAGGCCACTGAGCACAAAAACCACAAGACCGATCACCTCAATTGTTGTTGAGGTAACGTCGACGGGCATCGGGCTTGAGAGAGTCAACGTAACGCGTTTTCTTTCTTGCGGACATCGAAAGAAAAATGTATCAACTAATTCTGATTTAGATGTTGGTTTCTTGGCATAGCCAGCTTACCATGTCGAATCGAGCAGATGAAACAAATGAGAGCAAGGCGAATGATCACTTCTTCTTCTTCTTCTTTCTTTAGTCTGCCGCCTTCAGCAAGGTGAAGATTCTGCAGACACCCGGTTTTTACTCCTGGGTGGGGAGAAGCCCTGAGGAGGGCCGTTTGGTAGCCCTGAAGAGGGCTGTTTGGAGAGGAGTAGGGAAGGCGAGTGCTTAGTACTCCTGCGAGGTACCCGGTTTCACTCCTGGGTGCACTTAGTTTTGTTGCGTGTCCGGGACACTCCCCGCAGTGTGTTTTGTTTGCTTTGTAAGGTTTGAGCACATAGCTGTAAGTGTAAAAATGGTCAGTTATTAATGTAATCGGTGATTTTGGTTGTCATGAAACTTTGTTTTGTGCTTTAATGCCATTTTCTTGTCATCATCTTACTTGTTACATTACACCGAATGCGGGCAAGTTGATCGCACTCATCGACTCGATGATCGTGAATTTTCTGTCCTCGCCAGACCAGGGAAACAACATTGTCAATTCAAGCCAGAACTAAACAGTTATCTGCTGCCACTCATTCGAGCTTTACATGAAACATTATATCACACTAGCTCGATCGTCTGCTGGCGTAGTGGCTACGGTTTGATCGTGTTCGTCTGCTATACGTACGGTGTGGTTTGTTTACTTATCTTCTGCTGGTTTTGTGCAGAAATTATACGTTACAATAGCCTATTGTGACTATTTTTGAATAGTTTTTGATCTAATTAAATTTGTTGCATGCTTTAATTCCATCCCTTTGCCACGATCTAGCGATCATCACTCCTCAACACAGACCCGAAACATACCCCAACATATAGCATGTGACGATAACATTGAAGAGGAATGCCCTTTGAGAGGACTTGATCACGCTACACGTTGTCTGCCCACGTGATGTACGTGTCCTTCCCACGTCACGGAAAACTAAAACAAAGCAACGTGAGGAACCCTGGTCTCTGTCCACTGCACTACTGCAACAGAAAACATTGTATGGCTGATGCGCACATACTGAGGAGAGTAGCGCATGAATTCCACTATCCTTGCATTGCTTGAGAACTTCGCTCTTGTTGTGACTTGTGGCAAAGACGTCTATGTATTATTTGTTTGCATAACTTTTATGCTGTTGTTTTAGATTTTAGTGTCGGGTCACAGTTGCAAGTAATAGCGAGACTGAAGGGCAGTTTGTGGCTGCTTGTCTGTCACTTGCACTGTGCACAGAGGTGAGATGAGCTGATGGACATGAACAAGTGTACTGCAATCATTGTAGAATGTGCACCACCCACTGCAAGGCTCATTTCCATAGTTTCACCTCTGGTTCTGAGGACAGGAAGTCTGGAAACAAATTGTGGCATTGCTGACTGCACTGGCTTTCTCCTTGTAATGACAGAGCATTTTATCAGTCTTAAAAATGAATAAATATCTTCACCATGAACTTCAGCTTCAAAGTTCTATTCAAATGTTTCCTTGTTGTGTACTGTTATAACTATTTATCTTGACAGATATCGTTCCTAGTATTCCTCACACATACTAAATGTATGGATTGTGTTGCAGATGGCAAATTGTTGAAAAAGGCTATTTTCTTAGGCAACAAAACATGTTTGACAGTGAAGAATCCTTGGTAATACCAAGTGCCATATTACCAGTCTGAAACCCTTGCTGCCATTCCCACACCACCCTTAGCTGCCGTCCCCATACCACCACTAGCTGCCGTCCCCATACCACCACTAGCTGCCATTCCCACACCACCCCTAGCTGCCGTCCCCATACCACCACTAGCTGCCATTCCCACACCACCCCTAGCTGCCGTCCCCATACCACCACTAGCTGCCATTCCCACACCACCCCTAGCTGCCGTCCCCATACCACCACTAGCTGCCATTCCCACACCACCCCTTGCTGCCGTCCCCACACCACCCCTTGCTGCCGTCCCCATACCACCACTAGCTGCCGTCCCCACACCACCACTAGCTGCCGTCCCCATACCACCACTAGCTGCCATTCCCACACCACCCCTAGCTGCCGTCCCCATACCACCACTAGCTGCCGTCCCCATACCACCACTAGCTGCCATTCCCACACCACCCCTTGCTGCCGTCCCCATACCACCACTAGCTGCCGTCCCCATACCACCACTAGCTGCCATCCCCATACCACCACTAGCTGCCATTCCCACACCACCCCTAGCTGCCGTCCCCATACCACCACTAGCTGCCGTCCCCATACCACCACTAGCTGCCGTCCCCACACCACCCCTAGCTGCCGTCCCCACACCACCACTAGCTGCCGTCCCCATACCACCACTAGCTGCCGTCCCCATACCACCACTAGCTGCCGTCCTCATACCACCACTAGCTGCCGTCCCCATACCACCACTAGCTGCCGTCCCCATACCACCACTAGCTGCCGTCCCCACACCACCACTAGCTGCCGTCCCCATACCACCACTAGCTGCCGTCCCCATACCACCACTAGCTGCCGTCCCCATACCACCACTAGCTGCCATTCCCACACCACCCCTTGCTGCCGTCCCCATACCACCACTAGCTGCCATTCCCACACCACCCCTAGCTGCCATTCCCACACCACCCCTTGCTGCCATTCCCACACCACCCCTTGCTGCTGTTCCCATTACATCCCTTGCAGCCATTGCCATACCACCCCTAGCTGCCATTGCCATACCACCCCTAGCTGCCATTGCCATACCACCCTTTGCTGCCATTGTCATACCACCCCTAGCTGCCATTGCCATACCACCCTTGCCATTCCCATACCACCCTAGCTGCCATTCCCATACCACCCCTAGCTGCCATTGCCATACCACCCTTGCCATTCCCATACCACCCCTAGCTGCCATTGCCATACCCCCCATGCTGCCATTCCCATACCACCCCTAGCTGCCATTCCCATACCCCCCATGCTGCCATTCCCATACCACCCCTAGCTGCCATTGCCATACCAACCATTGCTGCAATTGCCATACCCCCCTTGCTGCCATTCCCATACCACCTATAGCTGCCATTCCCATACCACCCCTTCCTGCCATTCCCATACCACCCCCTGCTACCATTCTTCTCCACCCTTTGCCGCCATCAAGATTATGGGTCGGTTCTCCAGTTTTTCTGTTGGAACTTATTGATATAAATTTAGCAACCCCTTGAGGAACAACAGGTGGCTCTCTTCAGAGGTTTGGCATGAGACTGCTAAATTTAGAACAAGGAATCAGAGGAGGGAGACATTCAGGGAATGGCTGCAGCCCAGCTGACAGCAAGGTCTGTACAGGAACGGCAGCAAGGGGCGGAGATCGGTGGTGCGGGACGTTATATAGGTTATCAAATGGACAACACAGATTGTAATGGAAATGCAAACCAGTAAGTGCATGCAAGGCAGCACGCTGACACGCAATCAGCAGAGTGGAGATGCACGTCACACTGTACAGCAGTCTGCATGACGAAAGCGAACCTTGCAGCCTGGAGACTGTGGCCGAGTGGTTAGAAAGCTTGACCTGTGGTCACTTGTGGCTGGCGGATGTAGAGTTTGAAGCTGCTTAGATAATCTGCATGGCTACTCCTCACCCAGGAGTAAAATGGGTGCCTTTGAGGTCTGCGTTGGAAAATGGCAACATTTGACTTTGGAGTGTTGCCAGGTCGTATGCTCCTCGGGGAGATGAGACTGCATGACATTTGAGAAGAGCCCAATGACCAGGGGGTAAACGTGTGTGGTTTGAGCACCTATGAAGGGGTGAAAAATCGCAATATAAAACGCCATCTTCACCTTTGACCATTTGGAGGTGAATAGATTTCTTGGGGCTCGGCAGAAGCAAGACTGTTGAAGCACGGACACCGCATTCTAGAACTACTCCGATGAATGTCAGTACAGGAGGACGGATCACATCACAGTGGAAGTTGCAAGTTTGTGATAAGAAACCACATCAGTACTGCTGGCACTTGCATCAAGTCTAGTGTCTGTACATTTGTGTATCTTTGTTGTGTCAGACGAGTTTGTAATTCATTTCATCTGTTTGTGATATGAAAGAATGCTACTGGTTGTTTTTGACCGTGTTGGCTTCACTGCTACCGCTTCAGATTGTGCATCTTTCTTGCTTGCCTGTGCTGGTGGTTTTTCTTCCATTTTTCTCTCCATCTCCGCTTCCACCCGTGTCGGGGCTCCGGTGCAGTGCTGAGAGCGCTTCCCTGCTGTGGCGTGTGTCTTGCAGCGGCAGCGTTGGAGGCTGTGCAGATCCTTGAGTTGCTTCCTTGGGCACGGTGCTTATCTCCCATTGCCTCTTCCCACCCAGGAGTAAAACCGGGTACCTGTGAGGGCAGTGGAGGCACGCTGTGACGCAAGGAACGCTGAAAGCGGTCAAGAGCCATCTTTGGGTTGGAATGCTCCCCAGGGAGTGGAGATGGCGCTGGTACCTGGCTGTGTGCGCACTGTGTGTGTGTTTGTGGCTGGGTGCCGGTAAAGGATGGATGTAGTGGCCCAATGATCAGAGGCTAAAGTGTCAAGCAGTTTGAGCCCCAGATATGGGCGGTAAGTCGCTATGTAAAATCCAGTACT
>JAWQFJ010025042.1:0-5000 GCA_034096865.1 Theodoxus fluviatilis
TTTGCTCTACAAAGTTTGTTATCAGTGATGGAATTACATAACATATTGATACAAGCAGGCAAACGACATGTTCAGATTTAACATAGCAAGACATCGTTTGACCACGCACATTAGCAATGACAGATCATGTTCAGAATAACTAAAATGCCAAACTCTGTAAATGTGCATGTTCACTTTAGAAATCTGATTTCGTTTCCAGTTCTGAACAAACTTGAAATGCATTAAACAGTATCACATATATTATCATTCAAATGCATATATTTCGTTTTATTTTTCACAAGTCGGTAGTTTACCCCTGGATGTGCCAGAGGTTGACACAATCAGTTGCAAATGAGAAATAGACATAATTTCAAATTGATCCATGGTGCAGTTAATGTAAACAAAGTACTCAAAATCTAAACAAAATATGTGTGCAGTCATGTGCCTCAAACAGCTGTCTTCACACAAAAAGTGACAATGATACGCAGGTACAAAAACGCCCACACTCAACCATGAATACAGGTAAGCAACATCCGACCTTTCCACCCACCTTGGCACTGAGTTCCTCCAACGCCTCTGCCTGCCTCTCCATGGCTGTGCTGACCACACTGGAAAAAGTGGCCTTTACTTCTGTCTCTGCCTTCCTGTGGTTGCTCTCCAGTGCCTGTAGGCTTGCTTCCGACTCTTCTGCTTTCTTCTGGAAGCTTTCCTGGGCCTCATCCAACTTTTCGCAGACTGCCAGGATCTACAGATAGGGAAGTGGACAGTTCATGACTGGTGAGGTCAACAGACAGGATGGCATCGTTAAGAAGAATCTTTTCGCTGAGAACATTCCACACAAAAATGATCTCAACATCATTTCAAATTCACCTCCCTGTTACTTGCTGCCAACAATCTGCAGTCAGCTGAATTTCAGGAGAAACTTTACACCGGTACAGTATGAGCTATGGAATCAGAAACCTACACTCTGAACTATAAGAGATGAAAAATTGGATTTGTATTGCCAATACGAACTCCAAAAAAAGCTTAAACTCTGCAAACATATCTTTTTAATAAAGAAACATGTGTTTCCATTTATATCTGTAAATTCTGTTTATGATGTCGGCTTGGGTGGAGAAACGTGTATGGAGATTATGGCTTTGCAATCCAGTTTAAAGAAATTCCTAAAAGTTGTGAATCAAAACCGATTTGATAAATATAAAGGAAAATAAATACCTTTTTCTTCGTGTCCTCCAGGACTTTAGACAGATCCACAAGCTCGTGGCCTCTCAGGTGTTGAGTCAGAGCACAGTTGGAGCAGACAGCTTTGTCACACGTCACACAAAACAGCTCCAGGTTCTTGTCAGGATGGCTGTCGCATTTCTTGCTGAGGGTCTGTATTAGCTTCTCTGGGGACTTGGCTGCCTCGGACAGAGAAACCAGCGTGTGGTCTTTGGACATCTTGAATCTTCGGTGTTGATTTGAGCATTCACTGCAGTAATGCTCAGCACAGTCCAGACACTTGCTTGTTGCCTTGGCATCCACAGGACAGCCCTCACAGGCCTTCCTCTTCAGGCTCAGCACTGACTGTTTCCAGTCCATCACAGACACTCGTATGGTCTCCATGGGGAAGGGTTTGTCGGCTGCTGCCACCTGTCGGCACTTGGGACACTTGACCTTGCCATCCTTGGTAAGATTCTGCAGACACCCTCCACAGAAGCTGTGGTGGCAGGGCAGCACTCGTGGAGGTCGGGTGTTGGAGTCGAACTCTCCCAGACATACGTCACACGTCAGGAGCTCATCCAACAATGGTGCAATATCATCAGTACCGGTAGCCATGGTGGCAGCGTCTGAAATGAAAAGAAACATGTCTAAGTCAGGAGGAAAAGGCGTAGCAGCGGTGTGGAGATAGGGGAGGAGCAGGAGTGGGAGAAGGAAGAGGAAGGAAGAGCACGAAAACAAGAAAGAAAAGCAGAAGCAAGGAGATAAAGGACAGAGGAGCTGGAGGAGAAGAGGAATTACAGGAGGAGAAGAGGAATTGCAGGAGGAGGAGATGACAGAGGAGAAGGAATAGAACGAGCAGGAGGGAATGCCCATAGAAGGGGGGGGGGGGATGAAAAGGAGCGACAGAGGTGGAGAAGGTGAAGCAAGTAGAAAAAGCGATGTGGTGGAGGGGTCAAAGGAATTGAATGAGGTGGAGAAGGAGATAAGGAGGGTGAGAGGGAGCAGAAAAAAGTAGAGCAGAAGAAGGAACATAAAGAGGACCAAGAGGAGGAACAGGAGGACAAGAGCGTGTCAGGAAAGGGCCGGAAGGAAGAGGTGTAGGAGAGGAGGGAAGAGCAAGAGTAGGAATGGGAGGAAGAGGAGTAGGAAGAAGAAAACAGGAAGATATGAAGAAAGAGCAGCAGCGAGAAAAAGCAAATGAAGCAAAAGTTACATAATAAGGAGCAAGTGAAGCAAGAGGAAAAGAAAAAGGATGAAAGAGCAGAAGCAAGAGGTCATGTGGGAGATGAGGAAGATGAAAGAAATGGAAGAGGGACAGGTGGAAGAGGGACAGGTGGAAGAGGGACAGATGGATGAAGGGCAGGTGGAAGAGGGGCAGGTGGAAGAGGGGCAGGTGGAAGAGGGACAGGTGGAAGAGGGACAGGTGGAAGAGGGACAGGTGGATGAGGCCTTGAGGGACAGGTGGTGGATGAGGGACAGGTGGAAGATGAAATGGTGGAAGGGGGACAGATGGAAGTGGGAAAGGTGGAAGAGGGACAAATGGAAGAGCCAAGAGGGACAGGTGGAGAGGAAGGGCCAGGGAAAGGGGAGGCAGATTAAAAGGAGAAGGAGCAGCAGGAGGAGGAGGAGAAGAGACAAGATAAAGAGGGAACCGGAGAAAAGGGGAAAATAAAAGAGGAGCAGGAAACACGAACAAGACCACGAACACACATCCCGGAGCAGCAGACACATACAGAGTATAATTGGGACAACATCAAGCAGAACGACATGGAAACTCGCCATGGCAGCCACACCACAGCGCCACAGATGTGTCGTAAAGGGTGAGAGAAGGATGCAGTGTGTAAGCAAGTCTGGAGGAGCCACAACGAACGGAGCAGACTACAATGTAGAAACAGAATGCAATATGCACTTGATGAGAAGTTTAACCATCAGACTTCTTTCAAACGCAAAGCACATTCACAGGCAAATGAAGGACAAGGACGACACGTCCCAGTTTCTACACCACAGCCACCTCCCACTGTCACCACTGAGCTTCCCACACTCCACAGGCGTCCCACCCTGTCATTCACGTCATGGAGAGAGGAGAAGAGACACAAGTTCAACGTACCGCTCTTTCAAGACGGCGAGGAATTTTCCTGGCTAGCGTCACAGCACAGCACAGCGCAGAAAATGCAGCAGTCTGGAGTCACACCTCCACTCCAACATCGAACGTCTCCTCGTTCAAGATGGCTGGGGCGTAACCTGCTGCTGTACCCGACTTGTCGCAACCAGGAAAAAACATCCGCAGTCTCGTCTACGTGATAGATACGCGAAGCCGTAAACTGGTAAAGGCAAGCGACACTGCCGGGCGATCAATCTTGCAGCCACCTCGCTCTCTCACACAGCGTTTGTGAAGGCAATGGATTGGCTGGGGTTTATCTGGCGCCTGCCTCGTCTGTGTGTGTGTGTCAACAGAGCAGCGGTAGTGCAGCCAGGAATATATCTAAGCCACCACAGCTGTGCACCACGGCAATGGTCATCGGCAAGGGAACCACCGAACAATCGTCGCCATCTTTTATGTTTCCCTCCCTGGCTCTGCCTAGATCAAATACAAGAACTCTTTCAATTGGCTGGCTAAAGTTAGTACTTAATATTAATGAGCCGGGATCCGATGACCATTGCCGTGGTGCGGTGCGTTTATCTTTCAGTACGCATGTCTGTGTGCCTGCCTGCCTGTCCGTCCGTCCGTCTGTCTGTTCGCCTGTCTGTCCGTCCGTCTGTCTGTCTGTTTGTTGTTTATTCGATCGACTGTACTTCTCTCTTTCTCATGCTGTATGAGCTCCGTCGAGATCGAGTCAAACAGAGTTATCTTTTCCTACTTTCAGCAAAGCAAAATCTGTGAAAGACACGACTGTTTTTGGAGCAGAAAGTTTGTTGTTTCTACAATGGTGACCTCCTGCTGTGTGAAGAACTGCCACAATAGGCATGACAGAGAGAAAGATCGACTTTTTTGTCGTACCGCGTGTTGCAACGCGAAAAGGCAAGGACATGCTGAATCTCACAACTCAAACTGTCAAAGGCGCCGTGAGTGGATCGCTCAACTGAACCTAAAGTCACTCACTTTTGACACTAAGGCAGATCGATTTGTTTGTTCGGATCACTTTGTAAATGGTGAGAATTTGTTATGTTTTGCGTTTTGTAACTTAACAAATAATAAAAAAGACGGAAAGAGAGTATAGTCCTGAGGCCAAGCAGCTCTATCAGCCCTAGAAAAAGGAAGTGTCGGCTACAAGTTTAGACCAAAATGTTTTGACATATTTTGAAAGAAGACACCTAGTACATGACATTTTGAGATACTAGAACTTTGGGTAGAATCTAAATAATGAGATTTTTCTGTTTTTGAAATTCGTTTTTCACGCAAACAGGTAAAAAGAAGAAAAAGAATTAAAATTGTGTTTTAACTTTTTATTTTCCCCGACTAAAGTAAGTAGGCATGTTCAAATATTACAATAATTCATGTATTGGAGTATGTTAGTGATTTAGGTTTAGTAAGCAATTAATTAAGAATAAAAAAATTTGTTTTACTCAAATCGTTTGAGTTGCCTCCCTTGATAGTCAACATACGTAGCAATGTGCACACACCACCACCTAATCCTTCTGCACATCTCTTGGTTGCACAATCTCCACACAAACACAATACTGTTGAAATCATTCCCAGTCTGAATCAATGGAATCAATGTCTCCTTCAAAATACATTTCAGTGTCAGAACCACTACTGTCAGTGTCACTTGTGTTGTCCATGTCTTCCTCCACCAACGCCGACTGTTTGTTCACACACC
>JAWQFJ010025042.1:10000-13385 GCA_034096865.1 Theodoxus fluviatilis
TGACAGAGCATTTTATCAGTCTTAAAAATGAATAAATATCTTCACCATGAACTTCAGCTTCAAAGTTCTATTCAAATGTTTCCTTGTTGTGTACTGTTATAACTATTTATCTTGACAGATATCGTTCCTAGTATTCCTCACACATACTAAATGTATGGATTGTGTTGCAGATGGCAAATTGTTGAAAAAGGCTATTTTCTTAGGCAACAAAACATGTTTGACAGTGAAGAATCCTTGGTAATACCAAGTGCCATATTACCAGTCTGAAACCCTTGCTGCCTTCCCTTTACCACCCCTAGCTGCCGTCCCCATACCACCACTAGCTGCCATTCCCACACCACCACTAGCTGCCGTCCCCATACCACCACTAGCTGCCATTCCCACACCACCCCTTGCTGCCATTCCCATACCACCCCTAGCTGCCATTCCCACACCACCCCTTGCTGCCGTTCCCATACCATCCCTTGCTGCCATTGCCATACCACCCCTAGCTGCCATTCCCACACCACCACTAGCTGCCGTCCCATACCACCACTAGCTGCCGTCCCCATACCACCACTAGCTGCCATTCCCACACCACCACTAGCTGCATTCCCACACCACCACTAGCTGCCGTCCTCATACCACCCCTAGCTGCCATTCCCATACCACCACTAGCTGCCATCCCCACACAACCCTAGCTGCCGTCCCCATACCACCACTAGCTGCCATTCCCATACCACCCCTTGCTGCCATTCCCATACCACCCCTTGCTGCCATTCCCACACCACCCCTTGCTGCCATTCCCATACCACCCTTGCTGCCATTCCCATACCACCCCTAGCTGCCATTGCCATACCACCCCTAGCTGCCATTGCCATACCACCCTTTGCTGCCATTGCCATACCACCCCTAGCTGCCATTCCCATACCACCCTGCTGCCATTCCCATACCACCCTAGCTGCCATTCCCATACCACCCCTAGCTGCCATTGCCATACCACCCTTGCCATTCCCATACCACCCTAGCTGCCATTCCCATACCACCCCTAGCTGCCATTGCCATACCCCCCATGCTGCCATTCCCATACCACCCCTAGCTGCCATTCCCATACCCCCCATGCTGCCATTCCCATACCACCCCTAGCTGCCATTGCCATACCACCCCTTGCTGCAATTGCCATACCCCCCTTGCTGCCATTCCCATACCACCTCTAGCTGCCATTCCCATACCACCCCTTGCTGCCATTCCCATACCACCCCTAGCTGCCATTGCCATACCACCCCTTGCTGCCATTGCCATACCCCCCTTGCTGCCATTCCCATACCACCTATAGCTGCCATTCCCATACCACCCCTAGCTGCCATTGCCATACCCCCCATGCTGCCATTCCCATACCACCCCTAGCTGCCATTCCCATACCCCCCTAGCTGCCATTCCCATACCACCCCTAGCTGCCATTGCCATACCACCCCTTGCTGCAATTGCCATACCCCCCTTGCTGCCATTCCCATACCACCCCTAGCTGCCATTCCCATACCACCCCTAGCTGCCATTCCCATACCACCCCTAGCTGCCATTGCCATACCACCCCTTGCTGCAATTGCCATACCCCCCTTGCTGCCATTCCCATACCACCTCTAGCTGCCATTCCCATACCACCCCTTGCTGCCATTCCCATACCACCCATGCTGCCATTGCCATACCACCCCTAGCTGCCATTCCCATACCACCCTAGCTGCCATTCCCATACCACCCCTAGCTGCCATTCCCATACCACCACTAGCTGCCATTCCCATACCACCCTAGCTGCCATTCCCATACCACCCTAGCTGCCATTCCTACACCACCCCTTGCTGCCATTCCCATACCACCCCTTGCTGCCATTCCCATACCACCCCTAGCTGCCATTCCCATACCACCCCTTGCTGCCATTGCCATACCACCCCTAGCTGCCATTCCCATACCACCCCTAGCTGCCATTGCCATACCACCCTTGCTGCCATTCCATACCCTGCCATTCCCATACCACCCTAGCTGCCATTCCCATACCACCCCTAGCTGCCATTCCCATACCACCCTAGCTGCCATTCCCATACCACCCTAGCTGCCATTCCCATACCACCCCTAGCTGCCATTCCCATACCACCCATGCTGCCATTCCCATACCACCCCTAGCTGCCATTCCCATACCACCCCTAGCTGCCATTCCCATACCACCCCTAGCTGCCATTGCCATACCACCCTTGCTGCCATTGCCATACCCCCCTTGCTGCCATTCCCATACCACCCTAGCTGCCATTCCCATACCCCCCTAGCTGCCATTCCCATACCACCCCTAGCTGCCATTGCCATACCACCCCTTGCTGCCATTGCCATACCACCCCTTGCTGCCATTCCCATACCACCTCTAGCTGCCATTCCCATACCACCCCTAGCTGCCATTGCCATACCACCCATGCTGCCATTCCCATACCACCCCTAGCTGCCATTCCCATACCACCCCTAGCTGCCATTCCCATACCACCCCTAGCTGCCATTGCCATACCACCCTTGCTGCCATTGCCATACCACCCCTTGCTGCCATTCCCATACCACCCTTAGCTGCCATTCCCATACCACCCCTAGCTGCCATTCCCATACCACCCCTAGCTGCCATTGCCATACCACCCTTGCTGCCATTGCCATACCACCCCTTGCTGCCATTCCCATACCACCCTAGCTGCCATTCCCATACCACCCCTTGCTGCCATTCCCATACCACCCCTAGCTGCCATTGCCATACCACCCTTGCTGCCATTGCCATACCACCCTTGCTGCCATTCCCATACCACCCCTAGCTGCCATTGCCATACCACCCTTGCTGCCATTCCCATACCACCCCTTGCTGCCATTCCCATACCACCCATAGCTGCCATTCCCATACCACCCCCTGCTACCATTCTTTTCCACCCTTTGCCGCCATCAAGATTATGGGTCGGTTCTCCAGTTTTTCTGTTGGAACTTATTGATATAAATTTAGCAACCACTTGAGGAACAACAGGTGGCTCTCTTCAGAGGTTTGGCATGAGACTGCTAAATTTAGAACAAGGAATCAGAGGAGGGAAACATTCTGAGAATGGCTGCAGCCCAGCTGACAGCAAGGTCTGTACAGGAACGGCAGCAAGGGGCGGAGATCGGTGGTGCGGGACGTTATATAGGTTATCAAATGGACAACACAGATTGTAATGGAAATGCAAACCAGTAAGTGCATGCAAGGCAGCACGCTGACACGCAATCAGCAGAGTGGAGATGCACGTCACACTGTACAGCAGTCTGCATGACGAAAGCGAACCTTGCAGCCTGGAGACTGTGGCCGAGTGGTTAGAAAGCTTGACCTGTGGTCACTTGTGGCTGGCGGATGTAG